>APFE030607740.1:0-23017 GCA_000404065.3 Pinus taeda | reverse complement strand
TAATTCAATTTAATTTTAAGGGGTGGTAGGTGTGACACAGGCAAGTTCCCTCTGTGGACAGAGGCAACCCCTCTAGCCCTAGAGTGGGTCTAGTCACCGCAAAGACAATACCAAAGAAACTTTCCTTAGAAAGATGGTGTTATGAAGGCCTACCTTCAGATCGATGTTCGATGAAGTCCCCGTCGTGTCATTCTAGCTCTTGTTCTTCTAATCACTTGTACCTGAAAACAACATGTAGAGAAACACCACGAATGTAATAGGAAACAACTAAACAATCTACTTGAAGAGTCAAGGAACCTCAAGCTATCGACATACAATTTCAACATGCGATATAGGAAACAAGCTATTGATTTGTATATATATCTAAGTAAAACTTACAACCGAACCTTCATGTCGTAAGTCTCCTCGAAGGTTTCCATCGGTATGTCTCCGTAAGCATTTACTTGTGAACCATCTCCCAAGGGAACAAATGACTCTCTCTTCAGTTCGAAAGGTTGATGCTAGAAAGTTCTCAAATCAACTCTCCTCAAACAATATCAAGCCAAAATACATATGAGGCTACTTCCACACTCCAATAACACTCTCTACCTCTACTCCACTCTTAGAAACATGAAACTATCAACTCACATCTAGCTATTATCCAGTTACATCCAAGCTACCTCCAAGCTTGCTCCAAGCTAACTGATCTCATTCATGGAGGAGACATTTATAGGAGGGAAAGGTTCCATAAGATATGGGAGGAAGAGCTTATCTCTTAGGGAGGTTGTACAAAAGGTATTTCCCGTCGATGGCTCAAATATATTTCCCCTCCCCCATCGCTAGGTACAAAAACCACTATTTGGGTGTCTGCAAAACTATTGGAATTCACAAAATAGTTTTAACACATATAATATTTGTGGAACAAGTGGTAAAAAAGTGTGGCACATACGTTGCATCAACACCAAGAAGTGGAAAATAAGGCATATAGTCATAGTCTCTAGTCACATGGTGCTTGGGCTAAGTACTCAAGTTCTTATCATAGCACTTGGTCCAATTAGTGTGCACTCAAAAGCATGGGAGAAGAGTGATAAGTAACACAAGTGGCATCCAAGTGGACCATAACATGATAGGGAAACACATTTGGGGATAGGTGGTAGTGACAGAGAAATGTCATGGCTCAAGGTGATGATGTGGATACACATGGACGCATTGAAGGGTGCCATGTATCACTTGTATATTGTGCTTTTGGGTGATCCAGTGGTTTGGTTCAAAATCACACACGGAACCACCCAAAGAGTGCCATGTGACATGATGATGTCACCATGGTGATAGCATGATATCCATAGATTTTTCCCCTTGGATGGTTAAGGACATGGTCGTGTGACATGGTCTTATGGGTCAAGGAAATAAGCCCCCAAGGGAAAAAGTGATTGGAACAATGTCATGTGGCCTTGACCCTATCAAAAAAGTACATGAAACTTTAGTGTAAATAATGGTTTCAACATTGAATTTATTGAAGGTGACAACCCATGATTATTAATTTATGGGGGCTAGTAAACTCCTCATGTTGGTCCTATATAAGCCATTACATCATAAACCATAAACTATAAATACAAATTCAATGGCGATGGTGTGCGTGTCACTGAGTTTATTGAGTGCGCATCTAAACCAAATCAAGTATATTAAATACAGAGAACCAAAGCAAGAGAGTTGAGTTTATTTTTATTTTTCTCTCTTTGTGTGACGCGATTACCTTCTCACTTTACCTAAAGAACAAATCATAGGAAGAATGAAGAGTGAAGAGGATGTTTAACTTATATCGTTAAAAAACCAAATGAATTTGGCTGGTGTATATTTGAAATGCATATTGTGAATGAAAATGAGAGGAACTCCAAAAGAAACAATTATGTTAAGTTATTGTTTAAGAGATGTTGGGATAAGAGGTGTGAACCATATTGTAGAGGAAGAAAAAATGACATCAAGAACCAATGAGTATACCATAGGATACAATTGAAAATTCTTATGAAAATGTAGTCTATATTTAGGGAATAATATTTCATATTTGAGATAGAGAATAAGAGCTTCATATAACATGAGAACAAAAATATAAAGTATTACAGGTCTAAGCATATTTGTGTTGCAATAAAATATCTAGTTGTGTGAGAGTTGAATAAGTGACATCATTACAAATAAGTCAAACTGTTTGAATTGAAATAAATCTTATGAGTTTGAGTTTAAAAATGGATACAATAGGGATCTATAAGGAAAATCAATGTGGTTCTTCGATATAGGGAGTGGGTGTTTCCCTTATGTTGCTTCCTATAAACTTCAAGGAGTTGGTTCTTCCTTTAGGTTGGTGCGTGTAAAGATAAGGTTTGTACTTGCAAACAATAGGGCTTGGTGGCACTAACAAGTGGTTGATTGTAATTCAAAAGGTGTTGGTGCCTCCTGCGAGTTGGTGCTTGTAGAATAGGGGATGATTGTCTCCTTTTGGTTGGTGCCAGTAAATTTGAAGTAACAGTTGGTTGGAGGTTGCATTTAAATTAGGAAAAAAAGGAATATTTTTGGTTTTATCCCTTTATGGGTTTCCATGTAAATATATGTGTCTCATATGTGTATGATGTATGATCAATTTTGTTGTTGTGTGATTGATTAGTTATAGCAAAATAATATTAAATATTGGAAATTATATAATACTAATTCATCGCGCTCTCAATATTATCCTAGTTTCTAACAATTTGTATCAAATTCGATTCATTCAATAATAGTTTGTGACCACTAGCATTTATATCTCAAGGGATCATGGCTAACTAATATTAGCTTTCCCCATTATATGGAATATCATTATTAAATGGATCATATTATGCACTCTAAAAGGAAAGAATAAAATCTATTTAAAGGTTCTTGGGTTGGATGTATGGCTATCCATTGTAAATGGAAAGAAGAATGACTATAATATTGAAGATATGAAGACAATCTTGAATGGGTTGTCTAAATAAAATTCTAACAAGGTAATTTGTTGAGAGAGTGAAAATGAGATATGCAATAAGTTGCAATTCATCTATGATGAATATTCTCACATGGCATTCGAAGTCAAGAAATATTCTTAGAACGAAAAAGTACACATATATTTAAAGAATATCAAATAGCATGATTGATTAAGAGATGACTCTTATAAGAACAAAGCTCGGATCGAAAGGAGGCAACACAAGATATCAGAAAAATGTAAGCAACTTATCAAATACTTCAAATGTGGAGAAATAGGTCACAATGCTACTAATTTATCAAATCTCGAGATAGACAGTAGAGAAGATGGAGAAGGAGCGACATTCGTAGGTAAGTTTGTTTTCTTTTTTAATTGTAGAAGAATAAGTTATCTTTCTTCTAAATGTCTATATGTAATTTAGAAAATGGTAGTGATAATGAAGAACATGATGTTCAGAGAAAATATTACGAGCTAAATAGAAAAAGTGTTTACTCCTTAGAAGATGATTGCTTGTTAGAAAAAAAGAGAAAGACATACATCTAAGAGGGATCTATACTAATGGCTATATAGGATCATCATATTGTTCAAGAAATTAAAGCCAATCAGAAAGAGATATTAGATTCATAAGAAAAAGAAGTTGAAAGTGAAATATACCATAGATTTGAACATGTTAGTTCCCCTAATGAGATAGATGAAGAAGAATATAGAGTAAATCTTGAAGGAGAGTTGATTACTACTCTAGATAAGTTAAAGAAGGCCAAAAGAGAGAACATAAGAATGAAGGAAAAATTGAAAGATTCTGAAAACTAAAGTCATTCTTCTGATAATAATTCAGTGAATCTTTAAAAGGTCCACCTAGAAGAAGCAAAAAGAATTGAATAAATCCTATCAAAGAAGCTAAAGCACAAGGAAAATAGTTATGAAAGACTAAAAAATGATAATACATCCTTAAGAAAGGGTCTATCCAAGGAGCATCAGAAAGAAGGACACATATCTAAGGTTCATCCTTCATTATTCTGAAAATAGATTTAGAAGAAGCCAAAAGAATGAAAGAAGTGATGACTAGTTAACTGATTGAAGGAGAAGGTGTTTGTGAGAGATTAAAAGTTGAGATTGTCTCATTGAGAAATGATTTGGAAAATACCAATGAATAGATAAATCAATATCAAATGTTTGATAATAGTACCAAGATTTTAAATGATATTCTTAGTAGCCAAAGATCTCCTCTCATCAAGACTGGTCAAGGTCATGAAGAAGAATCATGCACCAACAAGGTTGAAGGAAAAGAACCAATTAACTATGTTAATGAAATCAAAGGACCTAACACCAATATAGATAAGGAAAATATAAATCAACAACATCAAAAGAGGGAAATTTACAATATTTCGAACAACTAAGAAGGTCAATAAAGAATTCAACAAAATCACTATATCCCTCAAAGATAAATCTATTAAAGAAACAACAAACCATATCAAGAAAGAAAAATTGTCAGTAAGTACAATTTTTATTTTTATTTATTTTTTATTCATTTGTACTTTTTTATGGTATATGTCATTCATGTACAATTCTTTTCCATAGAGTTGTCCATTATAAAACCTATCTAGCAGATAATCATGTTAGAAATTAGCCTTAGCAGTCGTCAAGAACTAGGGACAACATACTTGAAAATCCCCATAGGTACATTCTTATAAGAAACAATTTATTTCTCCTTTTCTCAATTACATTGAATGTTATAATTGTACAAATTATGGGCACAAAGAAATTGAGTGTAAAAGTGGCAAGATCAGACCTTCTTCTTAGAATAAGAAAAAAAATGAATAATTCTTTTTTAGGAAAAGATGCGTAAAGAAGTAGAAGAGTTTGAATTTGTAATCTATTCTTGAAGTCAAGGAAATACATGGCATCTGGCAAATGGGCATTTAATGCACAAGAAAAGAGATAATAACAATGAAAACAAAGGCACAAATCAAGCTAAGGACCAACAAATTTACATATTCATATTAGCAGTAAAGGAAGCAGGTTAAATGGAGCAATAAATCAACATAGATCTATTTTTTCTCATAAACCCAATTAGAGTAAAATTAAAAAAACAATTGGTAAAATAATGAATTCCTCAAGAAGGCCCTCCTCATGTAACTTTGAAAGGAATAAATCGACTAACTCTCATGAAGGTGGTATTGAGTTACAACTATTTTTTTCCCTTATTGGATGTCCCTGAAGGATTTAAATATGATAATCATGGACACCAAACAAGTGGCTATAGAAGTTTCCTGATTAATCCACCAAAATGAAACAAGAAGAAAGCACAAGGACATGTGGTCCAGACTTATGCAGGAATGCAACATAATACAGATATAAAAATAAACACATAGATGCAACATAAATGAAACTTTGTTTAATTAATATCAGAGAACTAAAATATGTTTACATACATAATGGAAATAAACTAGCTCGGGCGATGGTGGCTTATCTCTGAGAAGATATCTGGTAGCTACATGTTCTGAAGTATGTTACAATGAGTATCAAAGGCCTATTTATTATTGAGAAACAATGGAAAACCCTAAACATCCAAAAACCTAACCCTAGGAGATGAAGCACCAAAACTATGGTCCCCATTAGGTAAAATTGACACATCAACTTCCTAGGGTCCTAACTTTGGCATACAATCTCTATTTGACATGCACGATACCTAGTTATAAATATATATATCAAAGGAATATAAATTTGACTGCAAACATCAATCAAGGTCTCATGTTTTCTCGTTTTCCAAAAAAGCATTATTTAGGGCCTCAAAATGACTCTGGAAGTTCAAGGCTTGAAAAACTTCCAAAAATAGTAAATTGTTCTACAATTACGAAAATTGAAAGACATAATGGTATAATGGTGGGGGTCCAAGTGGAATAGGCGGGTGGCCACCAATATCCACTTGGATCATTCCTCCCCTCTTAGGAAGCAATGGACCCCATTATATTGAGAACCTCCATGAGATGGGGAAACTTCATTGAACTTCGTCCCTAGTGAGCCAATTGCCTTGGTGCAAGATTTGGCCAACATTGATAGCCCACTACATTTGGATATTATACTATTGCGTGTTCTTGATCTACGTTTCCATGATCCGATTAGTTGTGGCCTATTCCATGTAGTTTGATTTTATCTTTATTGGTGTGAGTTGTTATGTAATGTTTGGTGTGTCTGGTAATGGTGGAAAATATGGCCGAAGGTGGTCTACATTGAACACTAGGTGTAATCCAAGGAATGGGGGGATTCTCTGCTCAAAAATATTATCTCCAAAAACCTTGGTAATGTTTTAAGGCTTGTATCAGAGTGGTATGAGCTTCTAGTGTGCTACAGTAAGGTGTTCTTTCTACAAATGCAACCACACTTTTTCGCGCACCTGAAACTTTCATGGCATCCAATGTTGATCATGTCGTTGCTTTTACTTGGAATTGAACTTCTCCAAGATGTCGTGAACCTACTGGCAGATGTGTTTGATGCATTCAATAAATCTGGTTGCTTTATCAACCTCAGATAGTAAATGTGTGGATTCTGTCTGTGTAGTCGTATGATGCATGACAACATCAATTAAACACAATGGTTGAAATCCTAGACCCACTTGAAAGGGACGTCGACCATTCGAGATATTGAGAGATTTGTTATAACTATGTTGCACATATGGAAGACTCTCATACCAGGTTCGTGGACGCTTGGTGTTGTACATGCAGAGTATGTGCATTATCATCTTGTTGATTACCTTTGTCTAGCCATCAATCTGGGGATGGAATGCAGTTGACTTGGTGAGCTTGGTGTCCAATAGTGTCAACTTGACTAGAATGTGCTCAGGGTCATTCTATCCTGATATGATATAATGGTCTGCGGGATCCCAAAATGTACCCACACTCATTTAAAGAAGAGTTTGGTAGTGTACTCTACTGTGATACTTTTCTTACATATTGCCAATATAACCATCTTAGGAAATTTGTCCACGACCACAAATACACAATCATTACCATGTTTGGTAGAAGGGAGTCTAGATAGATAGTCCATAGAGATGGATTCCAAAAGATGGATGGGATTAGGTAGAGGAGTGTACAGCCTTGCTTCTTTATGCGTGTCTTGGTAATGGCATAGGTAGTGCAGGATTTGATATATTTCCCAAAATCATGTCAGAGTTTTGGCATATTAAATTACTTGTGTAGTACGACCACAATTTTCTCCACACCAAAGTGTCATATGACCTAACTGTAGTGTGCCTCCCAAATCAGCTTGGCATGCTCACTTTATAGAACAAAAAGGTAGCCTAGGTATCATAATAATCTGTCTCGGAGGTGGAATTCAGGAACTTGCTTGCCATCAACTAGCATATGGTGTGTGGAGGTGAACTCTAGATCATTTTTGGATAGTTGCGTCCATCCAAAGGTCTCGTGGCCACAAGAGTTAAGAACAATAGTCAATGACGCAATTGGGAGATGTCTGAGGTAGTATGCAACATGATTGGTGTTTCCATTTTTATATCTATTGTCAAAGAGGAATTGTTGCAGATATGTAGACCACTTATGATGGAAATTGTTCTACAACTTCCCTTGTGTCTCTATAAACTAAATAGGTCTATTATCGATGTGGATGATCATCTCATTCTCAAGAATGTAATGGTTCCATTTCCCACAAGCCTGCATGATGGAACACTTCTCTTTATCATATGTGGGCTACTTTCAAATTGTATCAAAAAGTGTCTCACTATGATAGGTCACTTGATTCCCGTGATGGGTCGGGACCACCAATAGCATAGTCAAAGGCATCTGTCTCAATTTCAAATAGTTTTTGTAGTTATGGAAATGTGAATACCGATGTATAGGAGAGGTTGTGCTTCAAATCAAAAAACACCTTCTATTGCGACTCTGACTCAAAGGCCAAGCGATATGGGGGAATCCCAACACAAACCTCCAATATAAATTTGCAAGGCCCAAAAAGTTGTGAAACCCTGTTAGAGTGGTTGGGGCTGGCCAATTCCGAATGACTTTAATCTTAGACGGTTCCACATGTGTGCCTCTCTCATCTATGATGTAACCCATATATTGCACCTAGCTCATGCCAAAGATGCATTTATCAAATTTGCCACATAGTTTGTGCTGCCACAGGGTTTGAAGGACCCACCTAATGTGTTGCAAGTGTATTTCCTAACTCTTGTTGAAGATGAGGATGTCATCTAGATAAACAACCACTAATGAGTTTGTGAAGGTTTGAAAGATGTCATCAATTAGCCTCACAAAAGTATAAGGGGAATTTGTCAACCCGAAGGGCATAACCAACCATTCAAAAAGGCCTTCCTAGGATTTGAATTTGTTCTTCCATACATCTGTGGGATTTATTGGAACATGGTGATAGATAAAATTCAGATCGATCTTGCTGAAATACTTGCCCCCCCTTGAGTTGGTGTAGAAGGTCATCAATTCATGGAATTGGATACGTGTTCCTCACATTGATCTTGTTTAGTGCCTGATAATCAATGCAGAGCCTCTAGGTCCCATTCTTCTTCTGTACAAGTACAATTGAGCTTCCACAAGGCTAGGAACTTATTTGGATGTGCCCTTTTTGTAGAAACTCCTAGATTTTCTGCTTGATCTCTTTATTTTCTAAAATGTTACAATGATATATCGGCATGTTGGATAGAGGTGCTCCAGGAGTTGTATTGATCAAATGCTTGACCTGATAGTGCAAGGGTACCCCTATGGGTGAGGAGAAGATGTCCATGTATTTATCCACAACCTTATCCACTTGCTTCTACTACGTGGGCGAACCCTTCCTGAGGGTCAAGGATGTGGCCATGATCTTCCCCTTACTTTGAGAGTGAATGAGAAAGAACAGAAATTTCCCAATATGGGAGATGATCTTACTACATTGCTTAGTAGAGATAAAAGAGATGATGGTAAGTGGGGCTACCTATGGTATCCTATATAACTTATTAACGAGAGAAATAATAGCAGTGCAAGGCCTTGAAACATACACACATGACACTTCCATAGTATGGTTGACCTAAGAACATCAGAATGTTAGAGAGGAGAAACATCACACAATACCTCATCCAAGAACGGCTTGATGTTATAGGGAAGGTGACACTTCTGGCTATTGTGGAGATCTCATCCTTGGTGAAGCCACTTGATGGTGTAAAAATGCAGGTGTGGTGTGATTGGTAAGCCCAAATATTTCATGACCTCTTCTGAAATGAGGTTATTTTGGCTTCTGTTTTCAATAATGAATTGCAATGATGAATCATTCACCCACATATGTGAGTGGAAGAGATGTTGCCCCTCCTTTGGATCTTCGAGTTCAATCTTCTAGATCTCGGTGGTGGCAATAGTGGCACTAGGATCTACATCAATAATCTACTTCCCTTTTTCATTTCCCTTGCTGCTTTCGAGCTTAGACTGCTTGGCTAGTGACTGCTTGCTTCGACGCTCACTTGTGTTGTGAGTGGGGCTCTTGTGGAACTCACACCACTTTCCTATGTCCTTCTTTCTCTTCGTGGTGTTGTTATTTGATTGCAGGTTCAATGGGTTATCTTGGGTCACTCCACCTTAGCTTTGTCCTTTGTTCTATGGTTTGGGGGCACCTTTCCCTTAATTCGAATTCACAGATCCAAAGTCTCGCTTCTCCTATTTAAACTTTTGCTTGATCTTGACATCATATCGGTGGGCGGTGCCAAGTGAGGAAATGTCTTGGAACTCCATCTCATAGTTGTGCTTTTGCATACAACCCCGGTACTTGACTACCAGATGCCACTCAGAATCCTTGATAACCAACTTCGTGCGAAGTGTGTGATAAATATTTGTGAACTTCAACACATCTTGGTCCCTTCCCTTTTGTAGTGTGGTCCACTTTATGTACTTATCTTTATATCTCCTAATAGGTTAATACTACTCCTTGATGTTATCTCAGAAAGAGTTCCAAGTGGGTGTGGTTGAAAACAGTCAGGGTTCCCTCTCATCCTTCTACTCACAGTAGGTTTCCCACCAGTTCTTGATGTGGGGGGTGACCTTGAGGAGTGCAAAATTAATATTTTCCCTATTGGAAAATTTGTGAATTGAAAAATACCCTTCCAACAGATTTAACCATCTATCTACGATGTATGCATCTATCTGGCCTTCAAATATGGGAATGTCAAATTACAATTGTAACTTGAAGGGAGTGATGCCACCAGAGTGGCTTTTGGATGAAGATGCGTGACATATGGGCATCTGTCGAAGGATCTGGGAAAATTGTCCATCATTGTGTTCCTCTATCGCTCCAGGGATTCTTCAAGAAATATTTTGAAGGGATATCTTGTTCCCTCGTCTTTCTTTTCTTTCTCCATGGGAGGCCGTCGGGGTTTGTGGGGCTGGTATTGAAAATCTTCAACTAGTTCGAGCCCTAATTCCTTATACCCCATCCTCATTCTAGACATGCAAAGAAAAACAGAGAAAGAGCATACTCCTCTGACACCACTAATTTAGACTTATACAAGAACACAACAAAATACAGATATAAAAATAAACACATAGATGCAATAGAAATAAAACTTCATTTCATTACATTCAAAGAACTTAAATATTCTTACATACAAAATGGAAATAAACTAGCTCGGGTCATGCTAGCTTATCTCTGAGAAGATATGTGGCAGCTACATGCCTCTGAACTTTGTTACAATGAGCCTCGAACACCTATTTATTATTGAGAAACAATGGAAAACCCTAAACATCCAAAAACATAACCCTAGGAGATGAAGCGCCAAAACTATGGGCCCTCTTAGGGTAAACTAGTACATCAACTTCTCGGGCTTGTAAATTTGGTATAATATCTCCGTTTGACACAAATGAACCTCACTAGAAATATCTATCCAAGGACTATAACGTTTGACTACAAACGTCAATCATAGAATGATGTTTGCTCATTTTCCAAAAAAACGTCGTGTATGGCCTCAAAATGGCTATGGAAGTTCAACACTTGAAAAACTACCAAAAATAGTAAACTGTGCTACAATTATGACAACTAAAAGAAATAATGGTACAATAGTGGGGGTCCAAGTGGAATAGGTGGGTGGTGACCAATATCCACTTGGATCAACATGGAAAAAGAAGGAATAAATAAAGAAAAAAATGCATTTTACCTCTTTGTAGTGAAGATAAAGAGGACCAATCATATATAGATAATCATTGCTCGAGTCACATAACATGAGACAAATAAAAAGTTATCTTACTCAAGGAAGTCAAAATTACCAGTGCCATTCTCAGAGAAAATACATCAACCAAAATAATGGGAAAACGGCTAGTTGGCCTTGACAATGAGAAAAGTAAGGCTAAAGAAGTCTTGTTTGTCGAAGGTTTAAACAAAAATGTTTTATGTTTAAGTAAAATGGTTGATAACATAAATGACATCACATTCTCATATAAATGATGTAAAATGAGAAAGAATTCGGTAAATTGTAGCAACAACAACTAGGACCTCAAACATTGCATACGTCCTTAATAAATGTAAACTGAAAGATTGTAGTATGAGAATGTTATCTCTCTTACCACATCAATTAGAGAAAAGTGAGGGACAAAAACACCTCAAGTAACATAAAGGACATACAAATCATTGATGGTGAGCTACAAGAGAATAATGGTTAGTTGAAAGGTCCACTGGAGATATATTGAGGGTAGTATGTAAATTTCATTTAGCTAGAAAGCAAGATGAACAAGTGAATTGAAGTAAAGATGGTGTGAGAAGGTGGTGTGGATAGTAGATATGGATCCATAATAAGAAAAAGGAAAGAAGGAATATGTCATTTTTTGTCGACAATCAGTGTATATTAGGAGGTCATAGAGAAGAATAGTGAATAAGATCAGGGGGGTCTACAAGATTAGTAGTAGCATGTGTTCAGGGGGAGTTGATTGTTCAACCAAAAAAAAATGAAAAAATTTCAAATCTTATATGTTTTGTATTATTTCAATTTTATAAGTGGCTAACATAATAATGTTAAATAATAATAAGCATAAGTAGCATGTCATGTTAAGGTATGAGAAGAATTTGGATTTTGTAACAACCATTAGTGTGCAATGGCTCCGTTGTACAACAATAGAAATGAAGCTCGGTTAATTGGTACAAAAAGGGAGAGATATTGGTATTTGGATCAACCATTGGTGCAATATTATATATCAATTTTGGAGTAGCTTTAATTATGGGTTGGTACAATAGTACAACTCATTTAATCGATACCAAAGAAAAATACTTGTATCGGAAGGAGAGGCAAACATTTTAAGGGAAGAAAAGTGTATTACAATGTACTATGAGATGGAAAATTTTGATGTTTCCTAAGTCTTTCTCTATCTTTATTCAATTGGTATCATTTGATTTAAGTGGTAGCAACAAGTATGTTAAAAAAAATTAATATCAGTAGCCTCTTATATACCTCTGGCATTGAAGCCAAAGGTGGAGAGTAACAATCATCGGAGATGCAATGTGTATTAAGATATTGAGTATAAACAATGAACAAAGGGGTAGAGTTATCGAGAATCAACTCTTCAAAGGAAAAACAAGAGAAAAAAAATGCAATGACTTACACAAACATTTAAAATAGAGATCTCACTAGGGAAATCCAAATTTGGAAAACTAGAAAGATTTTTCAGTATATAATATTACTTTACAATGTTACAATACAATGTGTACATTATGTGGCATCCATTAACCCTATATCTATTAATCATATTTATTTTCTTAATCAGAATTACATTACCATGGACTGCATTAATTATGTGCCATAAAACTACCAAAAGTGAAAATTGTGTGTTGAAAATCGTCAAAAGTGGAGATTAAAAACCATCCAAATATTTTTTAGGGGGGGCTAAGACCCCACAATGACCTCCCATTTCTCATGATGCATACAAATCACATGTGTATCTATTAATTCAAATAATATAACACATACCCAACATTTTCATAATAATTCCATTCTAATTCCCAATGCATTTCAACTATGAGCCACTAAATCTTTTGATTTCATTATAGGTGTGCTTATTACAAGTATGTTTGAAGTTTTAATAAAAAAATTTCTTACCAATACTATCAATGTTTTTTATATCCAATTTATACATTTACATTTCCATGTTTGTCTCCCATGGATCAACGTCGCTCTCCAAGGGCACCATTAATTAGTGGAAGATGCCATGGGAGTTAAGGTCAATATGGGTGGTTACAAACTCCTATAGAAGCACCTAAGTATTGATGGTTAGTACCCATCACTTAGTTAAAGAAATATTATTCACATTATAACACTTGTTGTTGTCTCCACCTATTGTACACGTATAAGTTTTGGTAAGCTTCATCTTCAACCCTTTTGCTTGTGTCATCTTTCTAGTAAGAAAGAATACTTTTCTCTATGAAGAACAAGATATTCAATGTTAGTTAGACAATGTAATCAAATTAAAAAGGATATGGATTCAAATCATATGATCTTTTGTAATTTCCTTCAATATAGCATTCATTTTGTTTATGTGGGAATTTCAAATGATTTATTTTTTGTCCCTTGCTCAAATCTCACCTTTAGAGTTACATGGGGAATATCCTAAAATGACATAAAAACATTGATAAATGTGAAAATTGAATTCAAGCATATTTGGGATTATCTTGTTTGTCCTCTTATTAAAAATATACGAGAATATGCACAAAAATGGAAATCTCTTATTAATATCTGAAAAATTATATCCATATAATGAAGTTATCTAGAAACAAGTTCTCAAACTTGAATGCTTATCCAGATCTCCAAACAATGCTTCTAGTTTGTCCTTAAAGTGCAAACTTGGAAGTTTCACTTGTATACACTAACGTATTTGCATTAGCATGCTTGTATATATTCTCTATTATTTTTGTCATTTTACATGTACAAGGGTGTCATCTCTTCGAAATCAGGACCTCCCTTTATAGTGTTTCTATTCCTTGACAAATATAATATGTCATAGCCTATCGAAAATAAACATAGGACAATGTTATACTCATGAATATTTCATGGTTGGCATAGTATGTAGAGTGAGATAGCCTTTTTCTAAGCTCCTTGGTCATCTCTTTAAGCTCACTTTCTTTTTCTTTAAGCTCTTTAATTGGATTGTGTAATTCTGGATTGCTTAAAATACAGGCACAAAGCTAAAAGTGACCAAGATTTTTGAAGTTGAAAATCTTCAAATTTTGAGCAAAAGCTAATAAAATATTGTTAGCAATAATCCACAAAGCATAGTTAATTGGTAGATAAAATAAGTTGAGATCATTTTATTAATGTCCAATGAATGACCAAAAAAATATGTCTATGGGGATAAAAGTACAACTAGTGTAATATATAGTGAAAGCACAATAAGAGTGTAATAGTAACTCATAGAGCCATGTTAACAATAGAAGGAAAAGATCTAATCTCTGGAAGTAAAGTTACAAAAGGGTAAAATAATGTCCAATGAATGACCAAAAGAATATGTCCATGGGAATAAAAGTATAACTAGTGTAATACATAGTGAAAGCACAGTAAGAGTGTAATAGTAACTCATATAGCCATGTTAACAATAGAAGGAAAAGATCTAATATCCGGAAGTAAAGTTACAAAAGGGTAAAATAATAACTAGAAGAAAGAAGGATGCAAAGAAATAAAATGCATGCATTTAAGCAAAATGTCATTAAGAGTGCTCGAATTAGCCCAAAGGTTTAGCTCAACTGGTTGTTGTCAATGACTTTGGGAATTTGGCTAGATTTATGGTAACACGTGTTTGACTTAAGTAAATGACTTTGGACATTTGGCTAGAATTATGGCAACATGCGGCAGACTTAAGTCAATGACTTGGGGTATTTGGCTAGATTTATGGCAACCTGTGTGAGACTTAAATCTACATGGGTTAGTCACACTGAGCTAAACTAATAGATTTATTAAGGATGCCATCCACAAATGTGGACAAGCACTTCTTGAGTTTCCCAGCGTTTAAATAAACTTGGGTTCTTTTCAGACAGTGAGGCCAACCAATTTTAATTTAAAATTGTATTTCAAGTTGAAAGAGGGGAGATGAGATGGAGGCCAATGTATGAGCTGGAAAGAAAGATTATGCAAGGGATAAGTAGCCAATGTATGAATTGGGAAGAAAGATTGTTCAAGAGATAGAGGCTAATATATTCGTTGAAAGAAGCACTGTAGATATTTATAGAAATTGTGTTCAAATCCTATAAAATTTATTTTAAATTTGAAAAAAATGTAAAAAAATCAATTTCACTATAGATGTAAAAATTCAGAAATTCATTATAAATCAAGGCTGGTAAATAATAATAATTGAAACGATTAGTTAATAAAAGAATTGAAAAACACAAAAAAAAGCTTAAATGGAAAAGAAAAAAAAGACTGCTAAAAAGCATGTCAGCTTTCTAATATAATTGCTTTTTTGGGATGGTAGTTAGAAGCAATTTTAAAACTTTCCTTTTTGAATGATGGTGAGAACCAATTTTAAAACTTTCCTTTTTTGGATGATGGTTTGAACCAATTTTAAAACTTTCCTTTTTGGGACGATGGTGGGAACTAATTTTAAAATTTTCCTCCATATCGAAATCCAAAAGAGAAGAGATGGAGGGCAATGTATCAGTTGGAAAGAGAGCAGATTTGTCATTATGTGGAACGGTTGTTTCCAGAGACATATTGGACTACGATAATAACACCATTCAAATTAAAATCCATGCAATCTTTGGAAATTAAAAATAAAATAAAAACATGCCAGTTTTCTAAATATAATTGCTTTTATATAGACGGCCCCAGTTTTCTAAATATAATTGCTTTTATATAGACGGCCCCAGTTTTCTAAATATAATTGCTTTTATATAGACGGCCCCAGTTTTCTAAATATAATTGCTTTTATATAGACGGCCCCAGTTTTCTAAATATAATTGCTTTTATATAGATAGCAACGTGGTGGGGTGGAGTAGGTGTGTTTTAATGAAAATCTCATCCACTACGCCCATATCTTGGAGATGTTGGTTGGAATTTTGAAGAGGCGGTACGTCGGTTTTAAACTTTTTCAGATTACAAATTTGGAATATTCTTAAAATCTTTGAAATAACAGATGAGACCAGCCATCCGATTTTGTCATTTTTTAATTATTCTTAAATTTGAAAGATGAGACCAGCCATCCGATTTTGTCATTTTTTAATTTCATGGATTGATGTTGCGCAAAATTTAAAAAATATTTATGATAATGGATTGATGTTGCGCAAAATTTACAGAATCCAGGGTACATACATTGAAAGGTGCGTTGATCTAAGTTTTACGCAATTTGGACAAACGAGCCCATTCCAATTTCCATTCCGTTGGTGGGAGCATTAAAGTATTTCGGTGGGAGTGGGACCAATACTTCAAAGTGCGGCTTTTTCTGCCGAGGAGGATTTGGGTGTATGTGAAACGGTTGGTATCGAGGCCAATGTATCCGTTGAAAGGAACACTATTTATATCAGGCATAGAAGGTTGCATAAAATTTAAATTTTCATTTTACTCTGGTGTGGTTGAACATTTCAGTCCAAGTCTGTACCTCCTGTCTGATGCATGCGTGCCTCTGTATGTGGCAATCTAATGCATGCGTGTCTCTGTGCCTGGCAATCTGATGCATGACTGTGTTTGTGTCTGTGCATAATCTTTCTGTGCCTGTCTGATGCATGTCTATGCCTGTGCATGTCTGTGCCTGTGCATGAATCTTTCTGTGCATGTCTGTGCCTGTGCATGAATCTTTGTGTTCCTCTGATACTGAGTTGCGTGAGTGTGATTCTGTTTGCTTCCCAACGTCAAAGGAAGGGCGGTCCAGCAACTGAACAGTCACGGCTCTCTCTCAATAATGGCTTATTTTAATTTCAGGTACATACTATCATTAATTCATTTGTGCTCTGTTTTTCATTTTCTATAATATCATCTTAATTCATTTCCGCCATTTTAATGCATGCATGTCCCTATTTCAAATCGAAGAGTTCGATGGAAAACAACCTCCAATTGAGGAGTTCTTAAAGCATGATGAATGATGAATGGTCTTTTCGTTTCAGATTTCTTTACGTTAATTTCTTCCTGGTCAAGCCACAACCAGAATAGCTTATATTCTTTATTTTTCTTTCTGTTAATTTCCAACCTCCAATTGAGGAGTTCTTAAAGCATGATGAATGGTCTTTTCGTTTCAGATTTCTTTACGTTAATTTCTTCCTGGTCAAGCCACAACCAGAATAACTTATATTCTTTATTTTTCTTTCTGTTAATTCCTTCTTTCAACCCTCTAATGGTGGAAATCGAAATGTAATGAGTATTAACTTTTAATTGAGTGAAACCCAAATGTAATGAGTAATTTTGTAATTCCTTCTTTCAGCCCTGTAACGATGGAAACTGAAATGTCAAACCAGCCATGTATTGTATTGGGTATTTTTTTTGATTGAGTGAAACCGAAATGTCAAATCAACACTGTAATGATTTCTTTTAATTGAAAGATTTAATTATAAGTACATTTCCCCTCAATTTTGCTCTCAAAACAGAAACCAATCCTTTCGTTTCAATTTTGTTTAGGTTAATTTCTTCGACCAAGTCAAACCACAGCAAGGAAAGCGTATTTTCTTTATTTTACTTTCTGCAATTCCTCCCTTCAGACCTGTAACGACGGACACTTATATTTCCTTTTAATCGTCTAAGAGTATTTTCAATTGATTTCTTTAGCTGGGTTATAACTACGACGGAAACCAAGGTGTCAAACCACACTTCAATTGATTTCTTTAGCTGGGTTATAACTACGACGGAAACCAAGGTGTCAAACCACACTGATATTTTCTTTTAATTCTCTAAGAGTATTTTCTATTGATTTCTTTACCCGTGTTATTGATCCATCCAATAGTTATTGTCCAGATTATCTCATCTATCGATTTGGTGCTTACGAGATTCATTCCTGGATTATTCCTTCATCCATCAATATATGTTTCTCCAACATTTAATTTGCATGCAATTTAATATGCATGTACACATGTTCAACATTTCAATGTCTTTAACTTTGGTTTCTTGAGGTGTAGTTTGAATACAGTCTGTATTTTTGTTTTATTTAAATTAATTTCTTGAGGTATAGTTTCAATAGGCTAGGCTAAGCTAAGCTAAGATACAATAAGCTAGTTTAGAGTAGGTTTGGATAAGGTAGGTCTAGCCTAGGATAGGGTATGGTAGGTTATGGTAGGTTATGTTAGATTAGAATATGGTAGTCTAGTGTTAGGCTAGGAATACATTAAGCTAGGGTAGCATAGGCTAGGCCACACTAGAGTAGGCAAGGCTATAGCCACCTAGGCTAGGTTAGGCCAAAGTAAGCTAGAGTAGGGTATGCTAGGGTAGGCTAGGAAAGAGTAGGCTAGGCTAGGCTAGGAAAGAGTAGGATAAGTAGGTTGGGTTAGGCTATGAAAGAGTAGAGTAGGCTAGAGTAGGCAAGGCTATAGTAGGCTAGGGGAGGCTAGAGTAGGTTAGGCTAGGGTAGAGTAGGCTAAGTTATGCTAGAGTGGGCTAGAGTAGGATAGTTTATAGTAGGCTAGGCTAGAGTAAGTTAGGCTAGGAAAGGTTAGGTTGGGCTATAATAAGTTAGGCTAGCTTAGGTTCAAGTAGGCTAGGCTAAGTGAGGGTAGGCTAGAGTAGGCTAGGCTAGAGTGGGCTAGAGTAGGGTAGGGTAGTCTAATCTAGACTAGGCTAGGCTAGTATAGAGTAGGCTAGGCTAGAGTACAATAAGGTAGGCTAGGATAGATTAGGCTAAGGTAGGCTAGGCTAGTCTAGGATAGAGTAGGCTAAGCTAGGTTAGCCTAGAGTAGGTTAGTCTAGGCTAGTATAGAGTAGGATAGGCTAGAGTAGGCCAGAGTAGGTTAGGCTAGGCTAGGCCAGAGTAGGTCAGGCTAGGTTAGGCTACAGTAGGTTATGCTAGGCTAGGCTAGTTTAGGCTAGAGTAGGTTAGTCTAGGCTAAGCTAGGCTAGGCTAGAGTATGATAGGGTAGGCTAGGGTAGGCCAGAGTAGGTTAGGCTAGGCTAGGCTAGAGTAGGCTAGGCTAGGTTAGGCTAGAGTAGGTTATGTTAGGCTAGGCTAGAGTAGGATAATCTAGAGTAGGTTAGGCTAGGCTAGGCTAGGCTAAGCTAGAGTAGGCTAAGTTAGGCTAGGCTAGATTAGGCTAGGCTAGGCTAGGCTAGGCTAGATTAGGCTAAGCTAGGCAAGAGTAGGTTAGCCTAGGCTAGAGTAGAGTATAGTAGAGTAGGCTAGGCTAGGATAGGTTAGGTTAGGCTAGGCTAAGGTAGGCTAGAGTACAATAGGGTAGGCTAGGGTAGGCGAGAGTAGGCTAAGCTAGAGTAGGCTAGGCTAGGATAGATTAGGTTAAGGTAGGCTAGAGTAGGCTAGGCTAGAGTCGGTAGGGCTACGTTAGGGTATGCTAGAGTAGGCTAGGCTAGGCTAAGCTAGGCTAAAGTACAATAGGGTAGTCTAGAGTAAGCTAAGATAGAGTAGGTTAGGATAGGTTAGGATAGGATAGGATATGATAGATTTGGCTAAGGTAGGCTAGGGTAGGCTAGGCTAGGAAAGAGTAGGCTAGGCTAGGTTAGGCAAGATTATAGTAGGCGAGGGTAGGCTAGAGTAGGCTAGAGTAGGCTAGGCTAGGCTAAAGTAGGCTAGGCTAGGCAAGAGTAGGTTAGGTTAGGCTAGAGTAGGTTAGGTTAGAATAGACTAAACTATAGTAGGGTAGGGTATGCTATGGTAGGCTAAGGTAGGTTATCCTAGGGTAAGCTGAAGTACCCTAGACTAGAGTAGGTTAGGCGAGAGTACGCTAGGGTAGGCCAGAGTGGACTAGGATAGGGTAGGCTAGGCTAGTACACTAGAATAGGTTAGGTGAACCTAGAGTAGGCTAGACCAGAGTAGGTTAGGCTAGAGTAGGCTAGGGTAGAGTAAGTTATGCTAGGCTAGGCTAACCTAAGCTAATGTAGGCTAGTCTAGGCTAGGCTAAAGTTCGTTAGGATAGGGTAGAGTATGTCATGTTATGCTAGGATATAGTATGCTAGGGTAGGTTATGCTAGAGTATGATAAGATAGACTATGCTAGAGTAGGCTTGGATAGGCTAGGCTAGGCTATACTAGAGTAGGCTTGGCTAGGCTAGGCTAGACTATGTTCGGTAGGCTATGCTAGGTGAGGCCACCTAGGCTAGGCTAGGCTAGGCTAGACTAAGGTAAGCTAGGGTAGGCTAGAGTTGGCTAAGCTATGGTAGGATAGGGTAGGCTAAGCTAGGCTAGAGTAGGCTAAGGAAGGCTATGTCAGGGTAGCCTAGAGTAGCCTGGGCTAGGATTAAGTAAACTAGGTTAGTGTAGGCTAGGGTAGCCTATAGTAGGGTAAACCACAGTAGGCTAGTATAAGCTAGGTTAGGGTAGGATAGGGTAGCCTAGAGTAGGGTGGACTAGAGTAGGTTAGGCTAAGCTAGGATGGAAGGCTAGAGTAAGCTAGGCTAGGATCAAGTAGACTAGGTTAGGGTAGGCTAAGGTATCCTAAAGTACGGTAGACTAGAGTAGGCTAGAATAAGTTATGCTAGGCTAAGCTAGGTTGGTAGGCTAGAGTAAGCTAGGGTAGGCTAGGATAAGTTAGTAGGCTAGAGTATGCTAGGCTAGACTTGAGTATGCTAGGCTACAGTGGGCTAGGATAGACTAGACTAGGTTAGGAAAGAGTAGGTTCTCCTAGAGTAAGCTAGGCTAGGTTAGGATAAATTGGGGTGTGCTAGGTTAGTGTAGGCTAGGCTAGGCTAGGCTATGCTAGATTATGCTAGGCTAGGCTAGGCTAGGTTAAGTTATTGTAAGCTAGATTAGTGTAGAGTAGGTTGGGCTAAGCTAGGCTAGGGTAGGCTGGGCTAGTGTAGGCTTGGTTAGACTAGAGCAGACTAGGCTATGCTAGGCTAGAGTAGATTAGGGTAGAATATGTAATGATAGCTTATGTTAGATTGGACTAGGCAAGAGTAGGCTAGGCTAGAGTAGGCTAGCATAGGCTAGGCTAGAATAGGTTAGGTTAGGTTAGGTTTGGCTAGAGTAAACTAGCCTAGAGTAGTCTAGGCTAGAGTATGCAAGGCTAAATTAGGGTAGGCTAGGGTAGGCTGCCTAGGTTAGGGTAGGCTTGGGCATGCTAGATTAGGCTACGCTAGAGTACGTTATGCTACGCTAGGCTAGACTAGTCTATGTTAGGCCAGGTTATGCTAGGGTAGGGTAGGATAGAAATGGCTAGGCCAGGCTAGGATAGGCTAGGCTAGGCTAGGCTAAGGTAGATTAGGTTATGATAGGTTGTGTCAGGGTAGGATGGAGTAGGGCAGGCTTAGGGTAGAGTAAGCTAGGCTAGTCTAGGTTAGAGTAGTCTAGCATAAGCTAGGTTAGAGTAGGCTAGGCTAGAGTAGGCTATGTCATGATATGTTAGAGTGTAGGCTAGGCTATGATAAGCTAGACTAGGCTAGGATAGAGTCATTTAGGCTAGAGTAGGGTAAGCTAGGTTGTATTTAGCTAGGCTAGAGTAAGTTAGGCTAGGTTATGCTAGAGTAGGCTAGGCTAGAGTAGGTTATGATAGGCTAAGCTAGACTAGAGTAGGCTAAGCTAAAGCATGTCAGTGTCGAGTAGGCTAGGCTAAGATATTCTAAGCTAAATCACTATGCCAAACTAAAGTAGGCTACAAAAGGATAGCTTAACCCAGGCCAGGTTAGACTAGGTTACGATAGGCTACGATGGAGTAGGATAGAGTAGGCTAAGCCAGACTATAGTTGGAAAACCTAAAGTAGGCTAGGCTAGACTAGACTAAAGTAGGCTAAGGCAGACTAGGCTAGGCTAGGCTAGAGTAGATTACATTAAAGTAGACTAGGATAGAGTATTCTAGATAGAGTAGTCTGAGTTAGAGAAGGCTAGGCCACGCTAGAGTAGGTCAAGCTAAATTAGGCTAAGCTAGGCTAGATTAAGCTAGGCTAAGCCAGAGTAGGTTAAGCTAGGCTAAGCCAGAGTAGGTTAAGCTAGGCTAGGCTATAATATCTTAGGCTAAGCTAGAGTAGTTTAAGCTATATTAGGCTATTCTAGAGTAGGATAAGCTAGGCTAAAGTAGGCTACGCTAGAGTAGGGTAAGCTAAGATAGGCTAGGCTAGTATAGGCTAGGCTAAATTAGGCTATGTAAGGATAAAGTAAGCTACACTAAGATAGGATAAGCTATAGTATCTTAGGTTAGAGTAAGATAGCCTAAAGTGGGCTAAATTAGGATGGGATATAGTAGGTTAGAACATGCTAGGATATAGTAGACTAGATTAGGTTAAACTACGCTAGACTAGAGTAGGTTAGACTATGCTAGGTGAGTAGAATAAAGTTGTCTAAAATAGATTAGGCTGTAGTAGGTTTGAGAAGTTTAGAGTAGGGTAAGATAGAGTGAATTAGGATAAGGTGGAGTGGTTAAGCTAGGATAGATTAGGCTATATTAGGGAAGGGTATGATACAGTAGGCTAGGTTATAATAAGTTGGGATAGGTTAGAACATGTTGAGCTAAAGTAGGTTTAACATACTAGGTTAGGCTAGGGTAGAATAGGTTAGGATAGAGTAGCCTACAGTAGGATAGGATATGCTAGACTAGGATAGAGTAGGCTAGAGTATTGTAGGCTAGCCTAGGGTAGGATATGATAAAGTAGGGTAGGCCAGGCTATGATAAAGTAGGGTAGGCCAGGCTATGATAAAGTAGGGTAGGTTGGCTAGCCTAGGGTAGAGTATGCTGTAGTAGACTAGAGAATGCTAGGATAGAGTAGGCTAGTGTAAGGTAGGGTAGGATAGGATATTGTAGGCTAGAATAGGCTACAATAAGCTAGGATATAATAGGTTAAGATAGGCTAGGTTATGTTAGAGTAGGATATGTAACGATAGAGTAGGATAAATTTTGTTAAGCTAGGCTAGACTAGAATTAGCTAAGCTTCTCTAGGCTATGTTTAGCTAGGCTCTAATAGGATAGGATTTACAAAAATAGGATAGGATCAGGTAGGGTAGAGTAGAGTAATCTAGAG
>APFE030607738.1:0-11997 GCA_000404065.3 Pinus taeda | reverse complement strand
TTGAGGCCATGTGTAAGCCCTCTATTTGAGGTCTTCGTATTTTTGTTGAGCCTACATATTGATAATTAACCCACCTTATTGTACTTATCAGTTATCAATGTTTGACTATGTTGGACTAGTCATCTCATCATCTGGGGCCCAACACTCTAAACATTAATAGAGCTTTAGGTGTAATATTGTATTTATACAGTGTACATCATCCTCCTCATTTGTAAATTAATCAATGAAGTTTTTATTTGATAAAATACCTAGGGGAAATCATACTTATAGTGTCGTTGTCTTGAATACTTGTGTTTTGACAGTGATCATCCTTTTTTGTGTTGAATTTCTCTTTCAAGCACATTATATGGGTTCATATATATTGTGCTCATTATTGAAGTGTTGTCATATTTTTTTGTTGCATTGGATTAGGGTTTATTAAATGTTTCACTATAAATCCACTATCTTATAATCTCAACATGGTATCACTACTATGAACTCTTCTTTCTCTATTTTGTATTGTTTCGGAGTTGTTCCAGGTCTGATGCTAGGGTAAATTTTAGGTATGAAACTAGGTTTCATCATTCTATTTTGCATAACAAACTGCTTTTAAAGGTTTCTTATCCTTATTTCCTCCAGTTCCCTCCTTTCTTGGATGTTTGTTGGCCTTTTTCAGCAGATACAAGGGGTTATTCTCCGGGTTTGTGCCCTCCCTCTGGGCAGCATTCTCATTTTTCTTCTTGTAGCCAATCATTTGTAGCTTTTATGGCAGTAGTGGTCTTATGGATGGAAATTGGCAAATGGTTGTTTCCTGTGCTTATGGGGCCGACTATCATTTGTGGGTTAATGAATAGGAGGCCATTCAACACATCGACATGTCAATGTGGTAAGATAGCATGCAACAACCCACATATAATAAATGCAAGGAAAAGATGATTTCACAAGGTATAGCACTAAAATCATTGGTAATGTTAGTATCCTAGTGTGGGAGGATGCTATCACATCAGCATGGGGACTTGCATCTGAAAGTAAGCTTCCATATTGGCAAACCTTTCGGTGCAAGTATGGTTTATAAAACATATGTTTCACAACTGTTATGCATATGGAACACTTAACAACAGGAAAGAAGGATTGGCCCTTTTCTATTTTAGGGGCCATAGTTGGGCCCACAGAATTGCTCGGAAATTATGAGCTATACCGAGGTATTTGATGGTGAAAAGAAACAGGTGATAGACAATTCAATTGGATTTTGTGTGATGAATCGTAAAAAATTGAGAGTTGCCGATATCACTTATCAAACTCTTCATTGTCCACCTTAAATTGTACATGGCATAAACAAGCTTTTGGTTAACACTGCGTCTTCAAGGCCTTAAGACAAAATATATGTAGGGTCCTTACATTTAGTAAGGTCACAATCAACCAGTAAGGTAGTCTTTCACTCAAGAACAACCTAGTAATGTCTTATAGGACCAGGTATTTAGATATTTCTATCTGGTTGCTCATTACAATGTTTAAATTCAATTATTTAAATGGAAAAAACATATTTTGTATGCTTAATGTTTTGAGAAAGGTAGTTTCCATTAAATCCAAATGCTTGATATTAGGTATAGTGCCAATAAAATTTTGTATGACATAATCCCCATTAAAATTTTATGTAAGTCAGGAATTTATAATTTTTCATAAGAAACTTCAATGTAAGTTTGACTGTATTTCTGTAGTGGGAGATTGATCTCAAAGATTTGATGTTTCTTGAATTGTCATCAGTTGTTATATGTAGTTGATATTACATGATATGATTCCAAAGTTCATATGATTTTAGGAGAAGAAAGTAATCAAAAGCTTTTGATTGTTTCCTCAGAGTTCTATATCAAATTTAAAGTGTTGGCATAGTCATTTTGTTATGCACAATTTCAAGATATTTGTTTTGTTTCTCTTGGTCTATCACGAGGAAGAAAACATTCCAGGTATAAAATAAAAAATAAAATGTAAAACGTTTCTCTTAGAAATTAGAAATTTACTTCTTGATGATAGACACACATTTTGAGAAATTTAATATGTCATGATCCATACCAGTGTGGAGCAATTTAATATTTTGTGACTCAAAGACATTTAGATGTGATACATCCTATATTGTAGATGAAGCAAATTTGTGTGAGATATGCATTTTATAGTTAACAAATGAAATAGAACGTAATATGATGTATGTAATATGATGTAGGAACATAATTTAATGTCAAATAAAATGCTACAATTCTGGATTCCGTGGAAAGAGATATATTAGCCAATATATTAGAATTGATTTTACAATCTAGGTAGAGTTAATAATAATTTTATGAAATTTAAATTTTTCTCTCAATGTTTTTCCTTATGTGTGTGAAAGTGCGTACTAAAAGAAATTATTTTTCATATTTTTTAATAAGAATCAAGAATAACTATTATATAAAAAACAGTGAGCCAAAACTTAAGTTTAGATATATGATTTACATAAGCAAGTTAAAACTAGTGGACATGGTTGGAATGGAGTATAAATCAATGACCATCTAAAGAATTCCAACCTTAAATATTTTGAATAAAATCCCATGATATTTACATTATTCCACTTGTGCATCTACCAATACTGACTTAAAAAAATTGGAATTTACAAAGCATTAAAATGTTACATTAAACCATGAGGAATTATTCCTCCACTTTGATTTCTATGTCTCCTAACTAACCATTTATGAAGGGGGACATACCCCCATTTTCCCTTCCACTAAAGTTTGCATTGATTTAGCCTTGAATCCAAACTAGCCATGTGATCAAACATGGAGTTGCTTGAAATTACAACTTGGAGATATTTCTTCTTGGCAATAGATTAATAGAACCGATGAATCTTATTGAGAAACTGACTTAAAATTTTAGATGAGGGGAGAAATCCCAAATATAAATAATGAATTATACTAAAGGAATCTCCAAAAACAATATCTACTAAATTCCCAAATTCACAACTTTCCTCAAATCATGATATAATAAGGCATATGATTCAACAATGTTGTTGGAGGTGTAACCTTCACCCCAATCATTCCTACGTTCTTCTTCATTCTTAGTAAAAATAATTTTCATTGATTACGTAGTATGATTTAAAAAATTAATTATAGTTAGAAGAGACCACAAAAAAGAATAACAAAAATACTCAAATGGTCATATAGTCTTAACATCAAGGAGATTTAAATGTGATAATTATTAATTTCACTTGAGCTTGATGCATGTTAATTATCTTTTGCATAATAGCACCATTAAACAGATATGTACAACAACAGTAAGGGCACACTTATTTTTGTTGATATTATTGCCAATATACACTTGAGGCCATGTTTCAACCCTCTATTTGAGGTCTCAGCATTTTTATTGAGCCTACCTATTGATAATTAACCCACCTTATTGTACTTATTAGTTATCAATGTTTGACTATGTTGGACTAGTCATCTCATCATCTGGGGGCTAGCACTCTAAACCTGAATGGAGCTTTAGGTGAAATATTGTATATATACAGTGTGCACCATCCTCCTCATTTGTAAATTAATCAATGAAGTTTTTATTTGATAAAATACCTAGGGGAAATCATACTTATAGTGTCGTTGTCTTGAATACTTGTGTTTTGACAGTGATCATCCTTTTTTGTGTTGAATTTCTCTTTCAAGCACATTATATGGGTTCATATATATTGTGCTCATTATTGAAGTGTTGTCATATTTTTTTGTTGCATTGGATTAGGGTTTATTAAATGTTTCACTATAAATCCACTATCTTATAATCTCAACATGGTATCACTACTATGAACTCTTCTTTCTCTATTTTGTATTGTTTCGGAGTTGTTCCAGGTCTGATGCTAGGGTAAATTTTAGGTATGAAACTAGGTTTCATCATTCTATTTTGCATAACAAACTGCTTTTAAAGGTTTCTTATCCTTATTTCCTCCAGTTCCCTCCTTTCTTGGATGTTTGTTGGCCTTTTTCAGCAGATACAAGGGGTTATTCTCCGGGTTTGTGCCCTCCCTCTGGGCAGCATTCTCATTTTTCTTCTTGTAGCCAATCATTTGTAGCTTTTATGGCAGTAGTGGTCTTATGGATGGAAATTGGCAAATGGTTGTTTCCTGTGCTTATGGGGCCGACTATCATTTGTGGGTTAATGAATAGGAGGCCATTCAACACATCGACATGTCAATGTGGTAAGATAGCATGCAACAACCCACATATAATAAATGCAAGGAAAAGATGATTTCACAAGGTATAGCACTAAAATCATTGGTAATGTTAGTATCCTAGTGTGGGAGGATGCTATCACATCAGCATGGGGACTTGCATCTGAAAGTAAGCTTCCATATTGGCAAACCTTTCGGTGCAAGTATGGTTTATAAAACATATGTTTCACAACTGTTATGCATATGGAACACTTAACAACAGGAAAGAAGGATTGGCCCTTTTCTATTTTAGGGGCCATAGTTGGGCCCACAGAATTGCTCGGAAATTATGAGCTATACCGAGGTATTTGATGGTGAAAAGAAACAGGTGATAGACAATTCAATTGGATTTTGTGTGATGAATCGTAAAAAATTGAGAGTTTCCGATATCACTTATCAAACTCTTCATTGCCCACCTTAAATTGTACATGGCATAAACAAGATTCTGGTTAACACTGCGTCTTCAAGGCCTTAAGACAAAATATATGTAGGGTCCTTACATTTAGTAAGGTCACAATCAACCAGTAAGGTAGTCTTTCACTCAAGAACAACCTAGTAATGTCTTATAGGACCAAGTATTTAGATATTGCTATGTGGTTGCTCATTATAATGTTTAAATTCAATTATTTAAATGGAAAAAACATATTTTGTATGCTTAATGTTTTGAGAAAGGTAGTTTCCATTAAATCCAAATGCTTGATATTAGGTATAGTGCCAATAAAATTTTGTATGACATAATCCCCATTAAAATTTTATGTAAGTCAGGAATTTATAATTTTTCATAAGAAACTTCAATGTAAGTTTGACTGTATTTCTGTAGTGGGAGATTGATCTCAAAGATTTGATGTTTCTTGAATTGTCATCAGTTGTTATATGTAGTTGATATTACATGATATGATTCCAAAGTTCATATGATTTTAGGAGAAGAAAGTAATCAAAAGCTTTTGAATGTTTCCTCAGAGTTCTGTATCAAATTTAAAGTGTTGGCATAGTCATTTTGTTATGCACATAGACTAAAATTTTCCTTTTTTTTGGATAGTCAAATAGAAACTGAAAATTTTCTAGCAAAATTAGTTGAGGATCCAGGGAAGCAGAAGGTTTGACATTCTCTCTTACCTTGTACAATACTTGAGAAAGTGGCATACTGTAATGATCTATGTGGGATTCCATTTATTGGTTAAGAGTTAGAACAACATATGTTTGATGCACTCCAGTAGTCTAGGGATCTAAGCCTCCAATATTTTCAGGACCTTGAGGTTTTATCATGGTCTCGATTTTAGAGTTGTTTTATTGAACTAAATAAGTTTGTATATAATCTAACAAATCTAGATTCTTGTATGATATTCTAGCAAAAGTATCGTAACATTAACGATTTTTCTATTTTGCAGAAGGGACATACACAGCTTAGAAATTAGACAGCGCATCTCATTTTTTGGGTTATCAATCTCGTGATTCTTTACCATCTAATTTTGATTGCAATAATGCATTTGTAAGTGCAAATAGAATTATAATTACATGAACCATTCAAATGTATTTAAAGTATAATGAGCTAATAAACTAGGTACCTGGGAAGCTAATCAAGCATTTCAAAGTAATGTGTATGTTGAACTGGTTGATGTTTTTTTCTTATAGACTCTAGGTCAATTAGCATTATGTCTTGTCATACTACAGTTACATGGCTACCGCCACAAACCTAATTCAACCAATATCCAAGTGGAGGTGTGAGGAAGTGCCATTCATTGTATGTCACACTATCTTTCAGATTAGACAAAGTAATATTCCCTTTTATATAGATTGTTCTTGTTAGAATAATTCTGAAATCGACTTCTCTCCTGGTGCATATAGGCCATGATGACTCATCACACACAACATAAAGTATGCAATGTTGTTATAATTGGAGAGCCTGCCATCCATTCAGAGAAGGTAAATCTTAAGGAGAATCCAATTAGTTATGGCCACACTCGTAACCCTTGTATCACTTGTTTGGTAATAATACATTTGATATTTGACTACTACACAAGAAAAATGCAAATCAAGTATGATACATTATGAACCCAAAAGACAATGACCACATACTAGGTTCAGCCTCCCTACAAAGGCAAGGAGACTTAGCATGTCCATTTTGTATCTGATCTAAATGCATCTACGTCGTCCCTAAAAATTTCATTCATATTAGAGATTTGCATAGCCAACTCCATTATATTAATTGAAACTTCTCCAAAATCGACTGGATTAGAAGGTTGTTCTACACCGTTGTTTCCTTAAGGAGCTGTATCTTAGTCTGATTTGGTTTCCCATGGCTTTCGTTCCTAGAGATTATATTTTTGTCCCCAAAAGTAACCACTTAATAACAAAGAGCTACAACAAAGAGAAGTTTGTACTCAAGAACAAGCCATATACATAACATGCTTAACAATTGCAGGTTTCCGACAAACCATGCATCGTCCATTTGTAATGCGAGTACAATGAATACTTTCATTATTGTAAAACCATTATGAATAATTCCAGCCATGCAAGGATTATAGACTTGAGAAGAGTTTATCTGTAAATTATGCAATCAAGGAAGGAAGGAACAAACGAGCATTAGGAGGGAGTTACATGGGGTTGGTTTCTTCTCAAAACATTTGTGATGAATTCATTTTTGTCATGGACCATGAGGTTAAATAAATTCTCCTGCCATGCAATTATACCTGAACAAACTGCGTTCGATTCTTTTTGGACTCAACCATTTCCCAGACAAGACATTCCTGGCCTTGGTCTTGCTAGTGTTAAGATTGTTTAATATTATTTTGTAGAAAACTTGTCATTGTGCAACATGGCATTGAGTGAAGGATTGCAATAAATAGTAATAGAGAAAGGCCTACAGAAAGATGAGAAGGAAAATATTGATGAGCCCTTGTAGTCAAAGTTAGCATTTGAGTTAATGAAAATAAATGAAATCCAGAGAAAGGTGTCTGAGAAAAGAGGCAAGAAGAAGGTTGAATGATATGAATATTTGTTTCTGCGATTGCTTCTAGTGTTGGGATCACTTCCATTGTAGCAGGGGTAGTCTACTATCATTTTTTTTGGAAAGTGTAGGTATTGCAAGTCTTGGTGGGGAAATGTCTATGTGTCTATGTGTAATGTGCTATAGTGTTTGGAGTAGGCATGATAACAAAGAATTCAGGCTTAACACCAGAAGACATTTTTAGGGTCAGCAAGTTCAATCGTGGAAGGCGGAGCATCTGAAGCACATGTTAAGTGTTTGGCCATAGGACAACCCTGCAAAATTCCCAAACATTATGTTCATAAATATTGGACAGTCAGAATGTCTTAAAGTGGAATAAAATAGAATATAATTTGATTGATTTTGTTAAATTTTTACTTGTTTAGCTCTGGCAGTCTTCTCTAGAGTAGCAGGATGCAGTCAGTGACCAGGCACAGGACTTTCAAAATGCAAGTCTCACAAGAAGACATTTTGATGGTCAACAAGTTCAATCGTGGCAGGTGGAGCATTTGAAACACATGTTAATTGATTGGCTGCAGGACAACCCTACAAATTTCCCAAACATTATGTTCATAAATCTTGCAAAGTTAGAATGGCTTGAAGTGGAATAAAATAGAATATAATTAGATTGATTTTTTAAAATTTCTACCTTGTTTTTCTCTGGAAGTTTTCTCTAGAGTAGTAGGGCAGAGTCAGTGACCAGGTACAACAGCAAATATGTACAACAGTAGTAAGGGCACACTTATTGCTATTGAGATTATGGCTAATATACACTTGATGCCATCTGTCAACCCTCTATTTGAGGTCTAAGTGTTTTTATTGAGCCTACATAATGATAATTAACCCACCTTATTGTACTTATGAGTTATCAATGTTTGACTATGTTGGCCTAGTCATCTCATCATCTGGGGGCTAGCACTATAAACCTAAATGGAGCTTTAGGTGTAATATTGTATATATACAATGTACACCATCCTCCTCATTTGTAAATTAATCACAAGTTTTTATTTGATAAAAGACCTAGGGGTAATCTTACTTATAGTGCCCCTCTCTTGAATACTTGTGTTTTGACATTGATCATCCTTTTTTGTGTTGAATTTCTCTTTTAAGCACATTGTATGGGTTCATATATATTGTGATCATTATTCAAGTGTTGTCGTATTTTTCTATTGCACTGGGTTAGGGTTTATTGAATGTTTCATTGTAAATTCACTATCTTATAATCTCAACATGGTATCAGAGCTACTATGCACTCTTCCTTCTCTATTCTATATTCTTTCAGTGATGTTCCAGGTCTGAAGCTAGGGTAAATTTTAGGTATGAAACTACGTTTCATCATTCTATTTTGCATAACAAACTATTTTTAAAGGTTTTTTATCCTCATTTCCTCTAGTGCCCTCCTTTCTTAGCTATTTGTTGGCCCTTTTCAGCAGATACAAGGCATTATCTTACGTGTTTGTGCCCTCCCTTAGCGCAACACTCTCATTTTTTCTTCTTGCAACCAATCATTTGTAGTTTTTATGGTAGTATTGGTCTTATGGATGGAAATTGGTAAATGGTTGTTTCCTGTGCTTATGGGGCCAACTATCATTTTTGGGCTAATCAATAGGAGGCCCTTAAACACATCAACATGTCAATGTGGTAAGGTAGCATGCAACAACCCATAGATAATAACTCCAAGGAAAATATGATTTCATAAGGCATAGCACTAAAATCATCGGTAATGTTAGTATCCTAGTGGGGGATGATGCTATCACATCAACATGAGGACTTGCATCTGAAAGCCAGCTTCCATATTGGAAAAGATTTCGGTGCTGGTATGCTCTATAAAACATATGCTTCATAATCGTTATGCATATGGAACACTTAACGATAGGAAGGAAGGATCTACCCTTTGTTATTTGAGGGGTTGTAGTTGGGTCGACACAATTTCTTGGGAATTTTGAGCTATACTGGGGGATTGGATGGTGAAAAGAAATTTTTGATAGACAATTCAATTGGCTTTTGCATGATGAATGGTAAAAATATTAGAATTGCTGCTATCACTTATCAAACTCTTCATTGCCTAGCTTAAACTGTACATGGCATAAACAAGCTTCTGGTTAACATTGTGTCTTCAAGCCCTTAAGATAAAATATATATAGGGTCCTTATAGACAGTAAGGTCCCAATCAACCAGCAAGGTAGTCTTTCAGTCAGGACCTTCCCAGTAATGTCTTATAGGACCAACTGTTTAGATTTTGTTGCCTAGTTCATTCATTCTTTGTTGACATGGTGATCACAGTGAAAACATTAAAAAAAAATTAGTAGGTAATGTGATCCTTCGTAATGATCTGAAAGCCAACTTTCATATTGGCAAAGCTTTCGGTGCAGGTATGCTTTATGAAACATTTGTTTCACAACTATTATGCATATGGAGCACTTAACAATAGGAAGGAACGATGGACCCTTTGTTATTGGAGGGGTTGTAGTTAGGCCCACACAATTGCTTAGAAATTTTGAGCTATCCCAGGGGATTGGATGGTGAAAAGAAACATTTGATATACATTTCAATTGGCTTTTGCATGGTGAATGGTGAAAAAAATGAGAGCTGTTGTTACCACTTATCAAACTCTTCATCACCCAGCTTAAACTATACATGGAATTTGTAGGAAATGGTCAGAAATCGATGATGGATTGAAGATAGAAGGCCAGTGAAATCTTCACTTCTATGAAAAAATATCCAACTTTCCTAATTACACGTGGAGATTATAAACAATTTTTAAGTTGCAAAGCAAAATGTTCTTTGAATGGTTATTAGAAATGTTTATGTGCAATTTTACTTTCAAAACCCAAGCCTCAGCAGAAGACATTTTGAGGGTCAGCAAGTTCAACTGTGAGAGGTGGAGCATCTGAAGCACATGTAAAGTGATTGGCTGCAGGACAACCCTGCAAAGTTCCCAAACATTATTTTCGTAAATCCTGGAGAGTTAGAATGGCTTAAAGTGGAATAATATAGAATCTAATCTGGCCCGTGGTTTAGTGGTTGAGACATGGCATCACCATGTTAATGACCCAAAGTCAAACTTAGAGTTCAGAGACCTAAATTGTAAGTTCACAAAATGATTCTAGAAAAATAATGATCGTAACATTTTGTAGTCTTCTGTGTCTTGGCTTGTGGCTTAGTGGTTGAGATAGGGCATCATCATGTTAATGACCCAAAGTCAAACTTAGAGATCAGAGCCCTAAATTGTAAGTTGGTTGAATTTAATGAGATTTATATGCAATACTAATTCAATAATTAATAAAAAATATAGTCTTAGGCACCCTAAATCAACTTCAGTTTATACATGTTTAGAATTTCATTTCTGATACATCTCTGCATCTTATTTTAGATTTTCCCATTCCAATGTCGTGATTGTTCCTCAATTGATGCCTTACGACATTTCCTTTGTAACATCTGGTGCAAATGCTAGTTAGTTTTACAATTAACTATAATTGTTTCACATATTCATATTAAAAATATATGTCATATTGTGAAGGATAAAGGCACCCAATATTAAGGTTTTGTGTGTTTGTGTTTGTAATTTTATTGTGAATGCTTATATATTCTCTTAAACATTTTTGTAAATGATTGCAATCACTTTCAAGATGTTGTCTTAGAATTATGAGGAAAATATCCTTGAAGTGGAAGAACATTAATTGTAAATAAGGTTAACCTATTTTTAAGTGATGGTGGGGAAGAAGCTTTGAGGAGACAAATAAAAATTCCCCTTGGTTAGAGGAATCTTCTTCCTTGACCTACAAACCTCCCTCTTTGAAGGTCGGACAAAATCTTCAAAAATATTGCACCAATTTATCTTATTTCTTTCAAGTTTTTGTGATACAAATATTTCACCATTACACACAAAGAGTATTAAAAGTTTCAACACTTAGTTTTTCTTTAAACAATACAATATTTAAAGTTCATCCTTATTGGATACATGTAAACAGTAAAGATATATTTTCCCTCCCTTATTACTTGTTAATGTTAAGTTACATTAGTGTGTAGACCCAAGCAATGAGTTGAGAATTTCCCAAGGAAAAGCTCCCATTTGGAGGCCTTACACGACAGTAACGAGATTATTAAGAAAGGGAATACAATATCTATTCGCCTTTATTTTCAAGATGGTCGTAATAAAATAAAATAAAGTTAATATTTAATTAAAAATATAGAGACATTTTAACTTACATAAATTTTTTTAATATTTTGGACTAAAATCATCTTTAAAAAAGACAAATGTTTGACTAAAGTTAATATAAGTTATTAAAACTTTTACTTAAAAAAAATTGTTTTCATATCCATAGAATTACAAGTAAAAAGATGTTAAATACTATATTTAAAATTTATAAATTTTAATTTAACCATCATCAAAACTATTCTGATGATAATTTGATCTTAATAAAAAAATGAATATTCTCAAAATTAGAACAATTGCTAAACTAACCTAACAACGAAAAATCGAAAAAATTATTACATAAAAAAGATTAGAAATACACAATATATCTTAGTCTTAATAACTCCTATGGTTCATGTTCCTGCGATCGTCCTACTTAGGTTCGATTAAATCCATGATTTTATTGTGCAAATATTTTATGATTAAATAAATATCATGCTCTTGCGATTGTCCTACTTAGGTTCGATTAAATCCATGATTTTACTGCGCAAATATTCTGTGTAAATAAATATTATAACATTTGGAATCAAAATTAGTTAAATGGTTATTAAATAACTGATTTTTTTTTCAGAAGAAAAAAAGCGAGATATATTATATTGAGATCATATAATTACAAAA
>APFE030607737.1:0-14690 GCA_000404065.3 Pinus taeda | reverse complement strand
AAGCTTATTCACAAAGGAGCACCAGTATTCATCGCACAATGCCAATAGTTAGAATTTTTATCTATGGAAGAGACTCACCAACAATTTGAAGTTGCATCCCTAATCCAGAAATAAGACAAGGTATTTCAGGAATTGCCGATGAAATTACCTCCTGAAAGAAAGATCGAACACATCATTGAAGGTAAACCGGATTTGACACCTGTAAATGTCAAGCCATATCGCTATCCCCATCATCATAAAACAAAGATAGAAGGCTCTCTTGATTCTTGATAGCTTCACCGACGTCTCGACCTTCCAAGTCCATGGGCTCAACTTTTGGAAAAGTTTCTACTTCTCCCTATGTTTCCCACTGGGGGGTTTTGGCGTGGTCCCTCCCTCTAGTGGTGCATCAAAGTCGTTGCCCTTGCCCCCTGTGATTGGCGTTTCGTGCGATGACCCTCTTTCAAGCCTAGAGAACCCTAGTTTGATGACATCTCCCTTGACATTTTGTGAAATCGTAAAGTCTATTTCCAGCTACCCCTTCTGGGGATGTCTTCTCCGCCTGCTAGTGACTCTCTAAATCCTGTTTCTGGATCCTGCTCCTCTGGGATTCATGTTCTTGATGCTCTAGTGATTGAGGTTCGGAGTTTGGCTGAGACAATTAGTGAACCCGAATTCTTCTCTGAAGTTGGTTTAATTTGCAGATTTGGAGGACTATGGCCAAGGCTAGTTGACCTCCACTCATGGATTTTTGTGCAGTGGAAATCAATTATTTCTGACAAAGTGGACATCTATCCTTTGGCTAGAGGATTCTTCATAGTAGTTTTCAACAAAGATGAGGACAAATTTTAGATCTTCGACTCTGGTCCATGGTTTTCGGGTAGCGCTAGGCTTTCTATGTAGCCTTGGTTTCCCTCCTTCAACCCTCTCACAACTTCAATCTCATTTGCTCCAGTTTGGGTAAGGGTCCCCAACCTCCCTTTACACTGGTGGAGTCTTGCTTCATTAACTACAATTGGTAATGCATTAGGAAAATTCTACTGTCAAGGTGTAGATACAAAATACTATTTGAAGCCCACATATGTGTGGAGATGGATTTCATTAATGGATTTCCCGCTGAAATCAAGTTACCAGGTCCTGGTTTCTCTTGGATGCAAACAATGGACTATGAAAATATTTCTTTTTAGTGTAGAGGATGTTATGAGACTAGGGATTCCTTCAAAGCTTGCCGCAAATCAAAGAAAAAATAAGCAAAAAAAATCTATAGCTGAAATCCTCAATGGTAGGAGGGCGCTATCTTTGATCACTATTCAATCTCTAAGGAGGACGCTCCCTCTGTCTCTTACAAAGTAGATAAGTTACAAAACAATTCAAATCGTTCAGAGCACAAGGGTTTAATAATTGTTGAGCCTTCGGATGTTAAGTCCTAGGTCTGTCCATTTCATCTGAAATCAGTGCGAAGGCATCCAAGAATAACGCAGAGTTGGATGTTGTGAAGACTGCTAATTCCTCCCTTGACTCCTCACAAATTCCTCGAACGAATCAAAGTTCAATGCGAGATTCTTCATCACTAGACAAAGGAAAAGAAGTTGCAAGTTCCAACAGGGCTTGCATCCCCCAGAGGCAATAACAAGAAAGTGATAACATGGGCTGACCAGGCAGAGGCAATCCTCTGTCCTTCGGATAATAAGGACTCCAATAGCCTAGCCTCCTTAAACAAGGGTGTCTTTGCAGATCCATTAGAAAATGGAGTTTGGACCCAAGTGAAAAGAAAGTCAAAAAATTATTCTCCAGGAAAGGTGAAATTTCAGTCAAAAAATCTTAATTAGGAATGTGTTGCAAATTTATCTAGTTATTAGGATTTTTTTGTAAAGTTTATATTTGGAATGGATTTAATCATCAAATCGAGTGTGAGCATCATGCTAGGTTTTGGTTTGCTCCTGTTTTTTTTAACCCAAACCCTCAAGTGCTTTTTGGTCTTATTGTCGCTCCGAAAATGTATCGGTTTGGCCCTGATCCTGTCAATATATATATATATATATGACTTTTTATTATTTTAAAGAGGCATTATTTTTTGTAATTTTTTTTATTTTTGTTCTCTAAATTATATTTCTTCTTATACATATATTTTTTTACCATCATATAAGAATAATATATTTTTTTTTTTAAAATGGGCTAAAAAGTTCTCGACTGTAGAATGGTGAACCTCCAAATACTTGTGTCTAACAACCTTAAATCGCATGACAACGAAACTTGGATGAAAGAGTTGATGCCAAACGCTGGATCATAACTGGCTAATTGGCTGGAATTCAGAGAACGAAGCTTTGATTACCAATGAAACAAAAAAATGTATCATATTACGCTTTGATTACCAATAATAATGACAAAAGTCTTTGTACTTTTACATAATCTTCAGAACACTTAGGAAACACGAAAAACACCCATTTGAGATATATATATATATATATATAATATATATATTATATATGAATTGAGGATATGATTGGTGACAAACTAGAGTCCCATATATATACTAGGTGGATACCCCTTCATGAACAGTCACGTCTTTTGAGGATGTGCTCCTCATTGCACTGAGTCACTGGATTAACTATTAATTAATTTACTTCATAACAGAGTTACAAGGAAGGCAAGATTTGTTCAATCTCCTTCAAATAACTTTTTTGGGTTCAAGAATGAAATTGATCAAACCTTGTGAGTTCCTTCTTGTAGAATTTTTTAATAGTGGAATTGCCAGATGATCCGAATCAAGTTCTAATAACCAGAATCATACATCAAACAAAGCAAAAGAAAAAAGGAAAATAATCGTATTCCTAGTCTAAAAAGATTTATCCATGGCAACGACGATAAAATGTGTTGTCGCCACCTAATCCATACGTCGAGTCACGTGGCAAAAATCTTCAATCCACTGGGTGTGGCTTTGGGCGTGAGTCTCGAGTCGAGTTTATTGTCACTCTATCTCGATTCCTCCATCTAGGCTAATTCCTAGAATAATTTCTTGTTTTGTTATAGCTTTATCAACTTAGTTATTTTCTTAGGAACTACCCCTCTTGGCTCTGTTAGGAGTTAGCTTAGACGGAGAAGTCGAGATAGAGTGACAGTAAATTCGACTCGAGACTCACCCTAAGACCACACCCATTGAATTGAAGATTTCTTCCATATGGCCTGTGGTATGGATTAGGCAGCTACAAACAATGAAAAAAACAGATCATTAAATGTAGAACAAGCTTAGCATCCCAGTGTTGAGCATTGATGTGAATCCCTATGACGAATGGTACTTACTGAAATGTGCCTTGATGTACAATATCGAAAACAGATTTTAGTTTATCATACATATTTTGATTTTCGTAAGTTTCTAATATTTATGTCGACATTGTATGCAACCCATAGATAATATTGTACAAGAAACCTCCTCGAGAAAAAATTCTGGCTGTTAGCTCAGGCAACAGCTTGTCTTAGTATTCCTTGGGGTCTTGTTAGACATGTTTGACGTACAAATTAAGAAACGTCTTGACTATTTGAGTTAGAGAAAATATATCAGGCCTGCACTTTTCATCACGCAGGTCTTGGATGCATACGAAATTGATGGGACCCATCTTTTATTGAAGAAGACTGTAAATTCAATATTGAATTTAACTGTCACTTACAATAACCCGGTAATTATCATGGGAATCAATGAAATGAAGATAACATGTTCACCATCAACGTTACCTTGGAAATTTGTATGGAAGCAGTCCTAACGTCAAGGTTATATTACCTGGGAAATGCATCTTCATTCTGGCTTATGGGTGGTGACAGGATTATTTTTTTATATCCGTTTAAGAGAATTGAAACTGAAGAATCTTCTTGACGCCAAGTCTGGTAAGAAGATTATATGGCTGACAAGGAAAATGTAGTACGGCTAAACTATGACAACTAGTGTTGGGAGTTATAAAAGTGACCGAGGTACAATTTTCGTATGTGTATATATCAAAAAAGTAATTAGTTAGCCCTTTCTATTATTAATTTATTTTGCCAATGTTTTGCTCTGGATACTATTAGGATATGAGAACTCCATATTATTTTCTTTTTATTAATAATAATATTGTCATTTCGGATTTGTATTTTGGAGTTACGGTTGAGAAACCTTTAAATATGGATATAGAGTACCGGTAGGATCAGAATAACTAGGAGATATTATACTGAAATGGGTAGTTTCACGCTTTTCAATATCTAAGCATATATTTTTTCTGATATGTTTTATTAGGTTTCTATTCTCACAGCGTATTTTTCTGAATGTATATGTTTTATTTCAGGTTCCCATGTTCACAGCATCAGGTTTACGTGTGCGGTTTTTGAAGGTATTTTGTAAGAAATCACCATGAACTTATTATTTCTTAACGTTTGCTTCACGGGAAATGCTATTTTATTTAATCTTCCTCTCCCAGGTCTTTCACAGGCATTTTCAACTCCCTTCCCTCCAGATACCTTTCCAAAGTGTGATGCTTTTAAGCTTCTCCAATGGTAGATTCAAAATGGATTCTCTAGGGGAACGGAGGGTGATTTCACATTAGGTTTTGTTGATCCCCATGTCTGACTCCGGATTGCTAGGTTGACCATTGCATAAAATTAATTGCACTATTTTGGGCGTGAAGTTCACATATCTAGGAGATCCATGGGCCTTCACTACAAATTCATTTGTACAAACTTCAAAGTGTGATGACTTTGACTAGGGGACTATGCTGGCTGGGATTTTCCCTTGTCAATTTTGATTCTACTGTCTATTTCATTTTATGGTTGGTGTCTATGTCAGTTTCACTGTGGCACTGGGTCATTTCGTGGACTGTCAGAAAGAAAGAATATATATGTGGCTGGTGTACTGGTCATTTTTACTGTGACAATGGTTCATTTTTTGGACTATCCGAATATATACGTATATGACTCTAGTACTAACTCCGCTCTTTGGCCTGCTCACAGGTCTGGGAAAAGAGTGGTTACAATACAGTGGAGTGGGTTCGCTATATCACAAGAGGTGGTACATATGAGATCCGATGCTAAAGATGCATTTACGAATCATCTGTCCAACTTGTTAGAGTAATTACTCTAACTTGTCTATGAGACGTTTTGCTAGAGCTTGGCTTAACTATGCTTAAGACTTCAGATTTTTGGTTTAAATTACATTTTTGTTCTATTAGTTATCAAATAAACATGCAATTTTATTGATGTATAGAAGAGATACGCGAGAAATATTATAACTGGAATAGGTACATGGGAGTATTTGTTAAACTATATCCAAATTATCCATTAGAGCGACATGGGCTCTGAGATGTAGAATTACTTATATACATGCAGTTGTTCTGAGATGTAGAATTACTTATATACATGCAGTTGTTCTGAGATGTAGAATTACTTATATACATGCAGTTGTTGAGGGATTTTTTGGAATGTTACAATTTTATTGATGTATAGAAGAGAGACACGAGAATATTATCAATCGAATGGGTACATGGGAGTATTTGTGGAACTATATCCAAAATATCCATTAGAGCGACATGGGCTGTGAGATGTAGAATTACTTATATACATGCAGTTGTTGAAGGATTTTTTTGGAAATATATATATAAACCTTTTCTATGCAAACTAACAACAATAACAAAAATTTATATATATTTTGTTCATTGTGTTGTGTATATTTTACATAGAACAGGGATTTTGGTTTCTACAAAATGAAATTTAAATATTTAAATAATACATGATTGGGAAGAAAGATTTTGTTTGATGTTACCAATACAAGGGACACACTTTGTAGTTTGTTACTACAAAATTTAACACATCCATATGATGTAGAGTTTCAAGTATCAATGGGATAGGCTTGTGCAACTCAAGAATGGTACACATTGTCACTACTTCTCCAACTCATTGGGGCCCTCCTAAGAATAGGATTGCTAAGGCTATAGAGGGAAGGCACAGGGTGATATATTGAAGACTAAGTCTATGCATAATGAATGGTTGTAGTATGGATGGATTAGTGAGTGATGTGATGATAAAAGATGAAGATGGAAAATTGATCCAAGTGGATATTGGTGGCCACCCGCCAATTCCACTTGGACCCCTACCATTCTTTTTTTCAGTTTCCTTAATTGTAACACAATTTACTATTTTTAGCAGTTTTTCGGGTCTTGAACTTCCGAAGCCATTTTGAGGCCTTAAACGACGTTTTTGGGAAAACTGGGAGCAACATAGGGCCATGGACCAATGATGTTCATCCCAAAGTTGTAGGTAATGAGGTATTGTGCAAGTCAAACAGAGATTGTATGTCAAGTTATGACCCCTGGAAGTTGATGTACTAATTTACCCAAAATGGGGCCCATAGTTTGGCGCTTCATCTCCTAGGGTTAGGTTTTTGGATGTTTAGGGTTTTCCATTGTTTCTCAACAATAAATAGGTTTTCAAGCCTCCTTGTAAGAGTGCAGAGGCATGTAGCCACCACATCTCTCCTCAGAGATAAGATACCATCGCCCGAACTAGTTTATTTCCATTTCTGTTTGTAAGCATATTTTAGTATTTTACATTAATGAAATGAAGCATTATTTCTGCTGCATCTCTGTATTTATGGTTATCTTTGTAATTTGTTGCGTTCCTATTTAAATCTAGATAAAAAATCCCAAGATCAAGTGCTTAATTAAACCTTGGGTAAATGGAGTTATGTATGGATCCAAGAGTGTGAATGCATGACGATGTAAGGTAATAAGGGCATTGATATGATCTTGATTGCATCATTATATTACTTGTCTTCATCTTGATGTTTTTAAAGTGGAAAAATTGGAGGAATTAGTTTGCAGGGACATTTTTTCTGGTGGTCGCAATTTGGGAAATTTTGGGTGAAAAACTTCATGAGCCATTTTAAGTTCTTAAATGCCCAGTTGTTGTGGCCTCGAACTTACTATAGACCTAGATTTCATAATCTATACACCAATTCCATTCCAACGATGCAAGAATCTCCTCAATTGAAGCTCATATGCGAAAGTTGTTATGTCTTCTGGAAGATGATATAGTGTGATTGACTACCATAATTCGAGAAGATGCCACACCATACTCCATTACTCATAGAAATGGGGCTAGCCACATGGGCACTATGAATAAGACTCTAGAAAGTGTTGATTTATAGCTCATGCTGAGGGTTGATATGTTTTGTAGCCCTATGATGTTCTATGATCGTAGTGCCAAATTTGACTAGGCCAAAGTGTGACAGTAGTTTTGATTTTTGACTGGTTTTGACTAGCATTGACTTGTTGAAGTTTGACTGGGTTTGAATAGTATTTTGATTGGTATTTTTGACAGATTTCTAGACAAATTTTAATTTGTAAACCTTGTTGAAAGACGATTTCTAAAAAAAATTCTTGGATTTTCTCCCAAGTTTGGGTTTCCTAGGGTAAAATTATGGTCTCTATTGTGTATAGTTGTCTTTCTATGATCTTCACAATTTTCACTACATTTAGTATTGAGATTTTGAGTATAATTATTCAATGATAGTAGTGGCATAAATCATTGTTTCATAATCATTAGTAAGTAATTATTTGGTAGAAAATTGTTTTCTATTGCGCTTTCCATAGAATTTCAAATAGACAAGCTTGCAAGCAACTATGACAAAGATGACAAAATAAAGAAGGCAAAGCTTATGACTTTCCAGAGACACTTTGAAATATTGAAAATGAATGATGAGGAAGATGATGTTGCTTATTTTCTTCAAGTAGATGAAGTGGTTAATTCTCTCAAAGGACTTGGTGAAAGAGTTGAAGAAACAACAATTGTTCATAAAATTTTGAGGTCTCTTCCTCTGCATTTTCATGCCAAAATGTCTACCATAGAAGAATTGAAGGATTTGGAGAATATAAAAATGGACGATCTTCATGGAATTCTCATTGCATATGAAATGAACATGATAAACTCATCACAAAAGGAATTAACATTTAAAACATCTAAAAAGTCAAGAAAATGCAAGTTTGGTGACTACTCCAATCATAAATCTGATATAGAAATGGCTGAACTAGTTAGAAAACTAAAGAAATGATCAAGATCCAAAGGTGAGTGACCTCTCATCTATTTTCATTGTGGTAAGATGAGACATTTTTCTACTAAGTGTCCTTTCGGAGAAGGTAGTGATGATGAGGAAGAACCCAGAAAAAGGGTTTTCAAAGGAAAATCTTCGAAAAAGAAAATCTCTACTCCAAAGAGGATAGTGATTTCTTTGAAGAAGAAGAATATGATTCCGATGATGATAGAAGAGAGATCCCATTTTTAGCCACATGCGAAGAATCCAACATGGAAAAATCAAAAGAGAAGAAAGAAAAAGCAAAAGAAGAATGTGTTGAATGCATAATGGATCTTGAAGCATAACTCATTAATGCATTAGAAGAGATTGATCATAACATAAGGAAAAATAACAAAAGACCATCCAAGGAAATCATCTTCATCAAAACTGAAAAGAGGAAGAAAAAAGAGTGGAAGAATCTTTGAACATTCAACTAAAAGAAAAGGAAGAAAATTGCGAGAAGCTTGAAGCATAAATTGTCTCATTAAGGAAAGAGCTAGAAAAGATCAACAAAAACATGAAAAGTTCTCAAACCCTGGTGTTATTCTCAGTTTTTAAAGACCACCATATGGAAATACTGGTCTTGGTTAAATGGATGAGACCTCATATAAAGGAAATGAAAATCCCAAGTCACCAAAAAAGGAAGTTGAAGAAAAAATCCTAAAATCTCCAATCTAAGCAAGAGCACTGACAATCAAGAGGAGTCTAAAAACATGACTACACCAAAATGCTATGTTGATACCCTCCATAAGTCCATTCACAATGTAGAAAGCAATACGATAAGGGGAAAGGACCAATAATCTTCTCCAAAGAAGATCAACTCTAGAAGAATTGCTCCATTAAGGCAATCATACATTCTTGGTTAGTGATTTGCATGCAAAAATTTTGGACATCAAGCAAGAGAGTGTAAATTTATAATATTTATGAAATAGGTTCTCATCAACCTCTAGGATTAATATTGTAGAGAACAAAATCATAGATACTAATGGCTTCAATAATAGAAATCATAGTCCATTGGTTCCATTATCCAAGTATAGTATGAGTGTTATAGATGTAACAATTTTGTACATATAGCATGAGATTGTCCTACAAAATCAAGAGAAAGGTTTTAGAAGGAAAAAAATAGGAGGAACCACCAACATAAAAATGCAGACTAGTTATGTACGCTCGAAACAATCATAGCCAATGGTACATTGATAGCAGGTGCTCTAGACATATTATTGGAGATGAAAATAACTTTATTACTCTAAAAGAAGAAACAGGAGGAAATATGAGTTTTGGAGACAATAGATATGCAAAAATCACTGGAAGAGTTATCGTAAGCCTTGAAAAAGGTAGGGCTAAAGAAAAAAATGTTTTGTACATTGAAGGATTCAAACATAATATTTTAACTATCAACCAAATGTGTGATCAAGGTTATGATCTCACTTTTTCATGCTAAAGATTATGAAATAAGAAAGTCTAATTAAGGAACATTAGTGAGAAGAGCGATAAGAACTCCATAAAATGTATATATTCTTGATGAAATTCAAGGAGAAAAATGCTACATTGGATATACAGATGAGAGTTGGCTATAGCATAAAAGGCTAGGGCACTTGAGCTTTGACAGTTTGGTAAAAATAAACAAAACACAACCAGTGAGAGATATGCCCGAAGTCTCGAAACCAACAAGTGCCATCTGCGAATTTTTCCAAAATGAAAAACAACATGGGTGGGCTTCAAGTCAAAGGAGTGTTCAACATCATGACCATTAGAGCTTGTTCACACAGACCTATGAAGACCAATAAGAACACCAACCTTGCAAGGTGAAAGGTACTTTATGCTGCTTATTGATGATTATACTAGAATGAATTGGGTTGCATTTCTTACAGAAAAATCAAAAGCACTAAATACTTTCAAATCATTTGAAGCCTTAGCTCAAAATGAAAATGATTTAAGAATCAAATGTTTAATATCAGATAGAGGAGGTGACTTAACCTCAAATGAATTTAATGATTTCTGTGAGAAATATGGAATCAAGAGACAAATTTTAGTTGCAGGAACTCTGCAACAAATGTAGCCATAGAAAGAAAGAATAGGCTAATGCAAGAAACACCAAGAATAATGATGTTAGAGGGTAAATTACTAGATAAGTTTTAGAGAGAAGAAATTGTTGCAACACTCTACATCATAAACATAACACAATTTCGAGTTAATAGTGACAAGATGCCATATGAGCTATGGAAAGGTAGACCAACCTCAATCAAGTATTTCAGAATTTTTGGCAACAAGTGTTACATGAAGATAAATGATGGTAATTTGGGCAAATTTGATTCTAGAGTAGATGAGGGAATTTTCTTTGGATACTCAACAAGAAGCAAAACTTACAAAGGCTACAATAAAATACTAGCAAAGTTATGGAATATATTGATGTAAGAATAAATGAAGCTTGGAAAGAGGAAGAAATAGAACAAACAAGTGGGAATTCAAAATATACCATCTATGTGGACTAAGAAAAGCCTACTACCAAGGAAGAACAAGAAAAAGAAGAATAGTCTCCCTCCAAGGTGACTTTTAAATTTGTGCAAAATCATCACCCAAAGAACCAAATTATTGGAGGTCTTGATGCAGGTGTACAAACTCGAAGAAGAATGTCCAATTCACTGGGAAAAGTTAATTTTGCCTTGCTATCCAAAATAGAGCCAAAGGAATTTGCACAAGGAAGTAAGGACCAACATTGGGTGAATGCTATGGAAGAATAATTGAATCAAATTGAGAAAAAAGGAACCTGGGAACTTGTGCCGTGACCAAAAAGATAAAAATGTTATTGGGACTATGTGGGTATTAAAAACAAGATGAATGAAGAAGGATAAATTATCGGAAATAAGACAAGAATTATTTGTAAGGACTATGCATAAATTGAAGGAATTGACTTCCAAGAAAATTTTGCTCTAGTTGCCAAATTAAAAGCAATAAGAATGTTTTTGACGTTTATGTGTTCAAAAGATTTCAAGTTTTATCACATGGATGTTAAATAATCCTTTCTAATTGAATATTTAAAAGAAGAAGTATACATCAAACAACTAGAAGGTTTTGACGTGTCTGAAAATAAAGACTATGGTGCAAATTGAAGAAATATATTTATGGGTTAAAATGGTATGCTAGGTTGGACCACAATTTTTAACAAGAAGGATTCAAAAGAGGGGTTGTTTACAACAATCCCTACATCAAGATGGAAAATGACAACTTGCTAATTACACTTGTATATGTGGATTATCTCAATTTTGGAAGCAGTAGTGAGGATATCAGTCATGGATTTGCTAAGAAAATATCAAAGAAATTTGAAATGTCAGTGATTGGAGAATTATCCTTCTTCCTTAGACTACATGTTTCTCAAACCAACAAAGGAATATGAATTGTTGAAACCAAGTATCTCAAGGATATGCTCAAGTGGTTTGGAATGGAAGATTGTGCACTAGTTAGTACCTCCATGATTACTAGATGCAAGTTAAGGAAGCATGATGAATTTACTGAAGTCAATCCAACTCTTTATAGGTCTATGATTAGGAGTCTACTATACCTAACAACTTCAAAAACAAATAGGTGATAAGAATGGTTGTAAGATTTTAGTTAGCACCAAAGGAATCACATATGCAAGCAATAAAGATGGTTTTTCGACACTTAAAGGGCGCAATCAATTTTGGGATTTGGTATCTTAAGAGTACAAATTTCACATTAACAATGTAGACGCTGATGGGAAGGTAGCATTGATGACTAAAAAAGCACCAATGGGAGTGCATTTTTCCTAGGAGATTGTCTTGCGTCATGGTCAAGCATAAAGAAATCATTAGTTTCTCTTTCTACAACTGAAGTCAAATACATAACAATAGTATATTGTTGTACCCACGTTCTTTGGATGAAACAAACTTCGCAGGGCATCAAAGTGGAATATGGTTATCCAATTGTCATTTTTTGCGACAACACTAGTGTGGTTAATATCACAAGAAATCTTGTCATGCATTAAAAAACAAAGCACATTCTGTTGAAAATGCAACAAGAAAATCCTAATTTAATTTTGTCCTTCAATTAAATTAGGAATATAATTGTAATTTCACATCACATGACAACTTGTATTAGTTAATTAAGTTAACTAGACTTAGTTGGTTCAATTAATTCGAGTTGAGGGTCTAACTTGAGTCATGTAGAGTCTCTTATTTTATATGAGCCCTGGTTGAGTTTATTTTGAGTTGTAATTAATTAATTCAGTGTAATTGAGTTAAAATCGGTTAAACTAGTTCCAACTGTTGGACGAACTAGTGGGAGGTCTAGGAGTGTGGTGCTTCCTGCAGTGATCAACCAATTAACTGATGATTCACTCATAAACAACTCATGCATGTCAGATTTGAGAATTACTCAGTGGAGATTGGAGTTCTGGGACAATGTACTATCAGTTGTATAATCATCCAAATTGTACAAGCAGTGCATGTAGTCAAAGGAAGCCCTATGATGGATTGCACAATTCCTTTGAGGAATTTCCCTAATTAATAGGGGGATATTTCCCAAGGAAACAATGTAAGGAAATAGGGACTTTAGCGAGCAATAAATTGGTTAAGTATTGGCCTAGGCTTGTCTAGGAAGTTGTGAGATAGATAGAGATAGTGCAGAGGTTGTTGACGCTTAAGCAAAGCATTGCAATCTTTTCATATTTTCTTACTAATGCAATATACAGATAGTAGGGGTTTTTAGCTGTGGCTTTCCCTTCAAAATCATTATGTAATGTGTTGATTGAATTCTTTCTCTTATATACGGTGGAGAATATGTGTCAAATGAATTCAAGAACTTTTGTGCATCAAAAGGCATTCGACGAGAGTTAATAACACCCCATAACCCACAACAGAATGGGGTGGCTGAAAAGAAGTACAAAACTATTGTGGGAGAGTCATATGTTACATGATCAAGGCCTATTGTTGCACTTGTGGGTTGAAGCATGCAACACAACTGTATACGTGTAGAACATAAGTCCTCACTAAATTCTTGGGATGAGTACACCAAAAGAAGGTTTTTTAGGTAAGAAACCAGATGTGGTACACTTCAGGATCTTTGGTTCATTAATTTACTGTCATGTTACGAAGGATGCAAGGAAAAAGCTAGAACCAACAGCTGAGTTGGCTATATTTGTGCGGTACACTGATACACCTCACAACTATTGGGTGTACCTACCATATCACAGGATGACAGTGGTTCATAGAGATGTGAAGTTCGATGAAGAGAAGACCATGAGGTGTTCCCTTGAGAGGGAGCTTCAGTTACATGCAGATGAGGAGCTTTTAGCTCCAAAAGAAGAACCTCAGGATGATGTGGAGCAACCACATGCAAAGGAGCAAAGAGTGGAAGCACCCACTCATGCAGAGACTTCTAGAGATGGAAGGAAGCGCACCATAGAGGCTGACAGAGTGATGCATGCTGCTAGAGAGAATGTGGGAGCACCCACATCACAACACAGGTAGAGGAGGTCACTAGATTGGTACACTGGCTACATATTTGTGATGAGCGAGAGTGTAGAGATTAACCCATCCTCATTCAAGGAAGTAGTGCAACAACCTATGTGGGTTGATGCCATGGTTGAGGAGTATGACTCCATTATCAGAAACAATGTTTGGGAAGTGGTCCCAAGACCAACATACAAGTCAGTGGTGAGTTCCAGATGGCTTTACAAGGTAAAGAAAGCAGCATATGGGATTGTGGAGAAACATAAGGCCACATTTGTGGCTAGAGGGTTCTCTCAGGTGGAGGGAATTGATTACGTGGAGACCTTTGCTCCAGTAGCAAGGTACTCTTCAATTAGATCTATTCTAGCACTTTTAGTGCAGATGGGATGGAAGATACATCAAATGGATGTGAAGAGGTGTACATTAGGCAGTTGGAAGGATTTGAAACCTTCAATAGAGAGTCGCATGTGTGTAGACTCAAGTGAGTGCTGTATGGATTGAAACAAACACCTCGTGCTTGGTACACTGGGATTAACAGTGATTTCACTAGGTTGGGCTTCACCAAAAGTGAAGCAAATGCAAACCTTTACCATATTGTGGTTGAAGGTAAATTGTTGATTTGAGTATTACATTTGTTGAATAGCTTCTGTGATCCATATCATGTTTGATGAGAAATATTTCAGCGGAAATCACATTGTAATATTTTTGTCGACGCGTTTTGAATCAATGAATGTGGTTCATCGTCAGAACAAGTTGAAGAACCAGATCATGGCTACAAGTTAAATAGGGAGAGAAGATCTTCCAACGACTGTATTTGACTAGGAAACAACTATATTGGACTGAGAAATTTCACTGAGAAACAACTAAATTTGACTGGTTAGCTCAATTGGACCGAGGGAGAGGAAAAAGTTATTAATGTTATCATTATTGTTATATTCATTACCAACATTTGAATAAAAGTAAAGTTTGTATTAAAAATTAAGAAAATTAATAAATTAGTTGTCACAATTATAATTAAATAAATAAAAGGTTAGTAAATTAACATGGAGGTTAGTGTTTTTTTGTTGTTGTTGTTAATTTACATATTATTCCATATTATATTAATGATTTTAGGTTTTGATATATAGCTATTTCATAACATACATATATATTTA
>APFE030607725.1:3667-13959 GCA_000404065.3 Pinus taeda | reverse complement strand
AAAGCTCATGTCTTTTTCTCTCATTTTCTTCATCAATAGTAGATTGTGCAGAATTACTAGTAGATGCTTCAGAATTCTTACCTTTTATACCTGTGGCAGAAATGGTTGCTTCATCTCCTGAGTCCGACCCCAAATCTTTATGAATAGCTGCAACAGTTTTCTTCTTCTTGCCCTCGAACTTCTTAGGTCTCAGCTCCAGATGCAGAATCCAATAGTGCTCATCATCATGCCCATCCTTCTTACAGTGAGTGCATGAAGAATTTATTTTGTATGCAATGTTGGCCTTCCTTGCTTTCCATTTTTGTTTTCTTTTCTCCTTATTCTTGCTTGCAGTGGGTTGGGATGATCCCCCAACTTTTGGGTTTCCATTATTTCCTCTAGCTTCTAGATGCACAACTTGAACAGATACCTCATCTATACTAGTGGGATTAAACATGAGGATAGTGTGCCTCATGTAACTGTATAGACCACCGATGTACTTCAACAGAGTATGAGGTGACTCTAATGAAATTACTAGAATCAATGCACTCTTCCTAAATTCTTGGGTGTAACCTTGTACACTTTGCCCTTTTAATTGTCGAAGAGTTTTCCAGCTCATCATGGCTTGCTGCATGTAGGCCAATGGATAGAACTGCTTTTTTATTGTAGAAACAAATTCACTCCAGACAAAAAGAGTCTTACCATGTCTCTTCATGTTAGCTTGGGTCCTACCTTCCCACCAAACCAACGCAGTGCCTCCAAGGCATATGCTGGCTAGCTGAATCTTGCTCTTATCTAAATCAATAGTCTACACTATGTAATAAACATCAATTTTTCTAATCCAATCGTTTATCTTTTCTGCATTCAACCCTCCATCATATATTGGTAAATCTAATTTAACATCTAGTTTAATAAAAGATGTCTTATTTTTATGTTAAGGGCTATTAGGAGGTGTGAGAAAGCTTTCTTCTTTCCCTTTGCCTTTTGAGTGGTCATGGAGGAGAGACTCTTCTTATCCTTTATCATGTTTGGAGCCGGCTGAGTCTTCATCTGTATGTTTTCTAAAATCTTTATACATTTCCTCTACCATGGACCTTATGGCCAGGAAACTATCTATAAATTGAGGGTCTGGCACCACAAAACCTTCCTCTGACATTGTCTTCTGAGGATAGACTCTCCCAGTTTTAAGATTAGTTTTGACCAACTCTCCTTCTCCTAATTTGAGCTTTGATCTAGTTAGCATTCAACAGCTAAATATAGCACAAGCTTGTCTAATTTTAACAACCTATACCTCTGATACCACTTGATCTGAAAATCACTTATGAATGGTCTCAGTTAATTAATGTAGGTATTATAGACTCATGTGCTCATGTGTACCTATTTACTTTAAGCAATGGATCGATAAGATTGCAAAATACATACGTAATTGGAAAACAGTAAGAGAAACATGGCAATTAAATTCAACAAAAAACACAACAATTTAATAAAGGAGTTCACCCAAGCCTCCTGGGCTACGTCTCCTGGTCTAGCTTTTAGTGGTGGCCTTTTTTCATTGTGTCTTTAACGAGAGTTTTTACAATCATGAGCTCAATTTGAGTCTCCTGTAACAGATGATGCTTAGTAGGGTGGTACTTGGATTCCCCAAGCCACTAGAGTACACAGACTCCCCTTTACCAATTCTTGACCTCAACTGGTCTTAATGGGATGCGTCCAATTTGTTACTCAGTTCCCACCCGATATCCTCACAAGGATTGCTCGAACCTCTCAAGCCTTCTCGGTTATGTCTGCTCGATGTTGCCTTAGCTTTGTAAGTAAGCTCAACTTCTCTATTCTCTACTTCTTGCTTCACTCTCTCTTATGTCTCCCTTCTACTCTTTGTCTATCCATGGCTTAAAGCCAATCTATCCCTTGACTGTTCGGTTCCTCTTCCGTCCCTTCAGATCGCCTGCCTCTATCTGCTAGAATTCCCTACTTTTGTGTCATCACCACTGTGTAACGTTTCATAGATAGATGGCCACTTGTCTCCTTACGAACTGGACGCCAACTTTTCCTTGAACAATTTTTTACTTCACTTATTCCACAAAATGATTCATCTGACAGGTCAGCGGTCATGCCGAACTTCAAATCTTTATGTGCCATAGGTTATTTCTCCCTAGGGTCTGGTCATCCATCAGGTTGAACCTTCGTTGTTTGATTTGGAGCCCCTAGATACTACGGTCTTTGCTTACATCGCACGCTTGAGTTGCCCGATCTTTAGCCCATGATGTTAGCGGTTTTCCTCTCTCCCCTCCAGATACGGATCACTCGATGTGTGGAATCATTGAGTCTTCAGCCAAACCCAATTACCGCCTGAAATGCCTCCAATATTCTTCTAGTTTTCAGCGTTGGACCCACCTGTCACTTTGGGTATTTTCGAATGGTTTTCCCTATTTTTCACATGACCAGGTGCTGGGTCTTTTCCTTCTCTCTGTTTTTTATCCTGCGATGCACAATTAGCACTTTGCACTAATCACACATCAGAAATGGCCTCTATTTTCTGATTTGGACTCCGAAATTGCTAATTTGTGCCACTGCGTGGTCTCCATGGGCCAACAGTCAACACGATTTTACTGAGGGTCCTCACTGTTCCATGTTCGCTATAACTGCCACTGTCTAGAGGTCCTTCCTAATAGCTCATTGTTCATAATATTTTGGAGTCTAACATCATTTGAAACAGTCATAGAACTCTGATAATTTTCAAGGATCCAATTTGGATCATTGGGTTTCCACCTTATATCTTGCGTTCATGTGTGCGATTTTATGCTCTGTTTTAACTACACTTGGTTACTATTTATATGGTTATGATGCACAGATTAATGATCAAGGTATGAAGAATTAACTAAATAATAAGTTTGAAGGGCATACTTTGGTTGCCTTAAAAACAATTGTTTATACACACAAGTTTCATTAACTGAAGTAGTGTATATGAATCTGATTATGGAAATGAAAATTTAGTGACTTGATAATACTGATTCGCCCCTCCCCCCTCAGCATTATTTCCAACAATTGGTATCAGAGTAGGTCCTTCATAAGAAGCTTGATCGCTTGAAGGAAGATCTATCCTCATGAGTTACTAAGAAAGAGAGGGATCCATTAGACCACCAATATTTGATGGGAGAAACTTTTTTTATTGGAAGGTAAGAACCACTGCCTATCTTTAATCTCTTGGAGCAAATGTTTGGGAAATCGTAGAAGGAGGATATACATTTCCATTAGCAATTCCTACAGATACGGCAGGTAAAAAGGAATATGAAACCAATGCCAAGGTTTTCAATACATTATTGGGGAGTCTATCACAATCAAAATTTGTCAAACTGATGTAGCTCAAGACTGCCAAAGAGATATGGGACAAGATCGTTCTAAGCCATCAAGGAAACAATCAGGTAAAATGTGCAAAACCACAGTCTCTCAGAATTCAATATGAAACTTTCAAAATGCACAATGATGAAAGTATAGCTAGTTACTTCTTATGTATAGATGAGATTGTTAACTACATAAATAACTTGGGTGAAGAGATAAAACAAGCTACTTTATTTGAAAATGTTTTAAAATCCTTGTCTACTAAGTTTGAATCAAAAGTTTCTGCCATAAAAGAGAAGCAGGATCTTCAGAATATTACTATGGCATAGCTACACAAAATCTTCACTACTTTCGAAATGAGAAAAGGAGGCCCATCAGATATGAGAGAAGATGCATTCGAAGCTTCAGTAAAAGAACTCAATGAATCGGGACATATTTCAAAAGAAGAGGAAGAAGCAAACTTTGTCAAGAACCTTCAATGGGGTTCTGGAAGATTCATAGGTAAAGTACCTTTCAAATGTTTTTCTTGTGGAATATTTGGTCATTATGCTAGAAAATTTCCTCATAAAGATAAGTTTGATAAAGGTAAGGAATCAGCAAAATGGAATAGGAAACAAAGTGTAAGTAAGAAGAGGCACTATACGCATGAAGATAGTAATGTTTTATCAAATAGTGATGAAGATAATAATGATTATAGACCTCTGATGCTTTTTGAAGATGACAATTTCTTGAATGCTTTAGATGAAGATGATTTTTATGAAGAAATCTCTAAACTCAAAATCTGTTTAGAAGAAAAGAATATGATTATAGATACTCTGACATTCCAGCTTGCTGAAAGGGAAAAACATAATGAAAAACTAGAATGTGAAATTGTGGGTCTAAGGAAAAATGTTGAGAAAACAAAAGCTCTCAATCTCAGATTTGCTAAAGGATCAAAAGATTTAGATGAAATTATCAAAGTGTAGCTTTCTCCCCTAATAAAGATAGGTCTTGGATATATTGAAGCTCAGAAACTATCAACCTCCACCAAAAACTATCTTGATGCAGCAAAGAGAAGTGAACATTTTGACAATCATCAGCAAAGGCATAAAGCATATCACCAAGTAAATCAGGTTCAATCTACTTCAAGGATGAATAGAAGCTAAAACCATCCTTAGGTGAATCATACTCAATTTTCTTCAAGAATGAATGGAAACTACAATCACCAGGTCAGTAGATTTGGTAATCGCAGGAATTTCTTTAATGGCCAATGTTTTTCATGTCATAATTTTGGACACAAAGTTGTTCATTGTGTTTTCTACAAAACTATCATGACTAGAGAAGCACAAAATCAAAGGAATGTGACAGGGATCATGAAAAGGACCTATAATAACTTTTCACTTCTTGAGAATGAAATAGAATGCTCTATCTATAACAACTTCAGTCATCAAGATTCTGAATGCAGGAGTAAATTTTGAGAAACATCTCAAAAGGAGTAGACTTCATTAAGTTCTTAAATAAATAAAGAACCACAAAGAGAAAAATGTGGTATAGCCTTGTAAGCAGAAGGAAAAGAAAATCAGTGGTACGTCAACAGTGGATGCTCGAAACACATGACAGGTGATAAATATAAACTACAATCGTACAATGCCTTAGGAAAGGAAAAGAAGGTCTCATTTGGAAATGACACTCCTATAGTCATAAGAGGTAAAGGTTTTTTTCTCTTGAAAGAAAAGGTTAAATCTAGGAATGTTATGTATGTTGATGTTTTAAAGCATAACCTATTAAGTGTCAATCAAATCTGTGATCAAGGAAATGAAGTAGTATTTCGATCAAATGGATGTGTTGATCGTGAGCTTGATATAGGAGAAACTATGATCAAAGGCATAAGAACTCCAAAAAACTTATACATACTCAAGGGAGGACAACAACACTTCTATCTAAGCAAAAATGATGAAGATTGGCTATGGTAGGGAAGATTGAGGCATTTAAGCTTCCCTCAAATAAGGAAAGCATGCAAATACTAGGTTGTTCATGATCTTCCTGATATCAACATTCCAGAAAATACAATATCCAAATCATGTCAATTTGGTAAGCAAACGAGAGCACATTTCCCTAAAAAAGAAGGATCAACTAGTAAGCCTCTTGAACTTGTTCATACTGATTTATGTGGTACATCAAGGAAGAAGTCACCTCGTGGAGAAGAATATTTTATATTATTCATTGACGATTTTTCCAAAATGTGTTGGATAGGACTTCTAAAGCATAAAGATGAAGAATTTGAAAAGTTCAAAGCCTTCAAAGATTTGGTTGAAAAAGAATCAGATCGCAAAATCAAATGCCTCAGATATGATCAAGGAGAGGAATTTATCTCAGATGAATTCTTAGATTTTTGTGAAGAACATGGTACAAAAAGAGATTTTTCCACCGCAAGGACTTCTAGAAAAACGGAGTGATAGAAATGATGAATCGAAATGTCCAAAAAATGACTTGTGCCATACTAGATGAGTCTGGAACACCCACAACCTTCTGGGGTGAAGCTACATTTGCTGCCATCACTATTCTCAACAAAGCAAATGTTCAAGTAAATAGCACTCAAACTCCACATGAAATTTGGTATGGTAAGACTCCTACTATAAATACTTCAAAGTTTTTGGAAGCAAATGTTACATCAAAAGGACTGATGAAAAACTTGGAAAGTTTGAACCTAGAGCAGATGAAGGCATTCTACTTGGTTACTCTTCCCGAAGTAAAGGATACAAGTGTTATAATAAAAGACTTGGGAAAGTTATTGAAAGTATGGATGTTGTGGTTGATGAAGTAGACAAAAATCCAAAGCAGGTAAAAACCAAAAAGTGGGAAGATGATGAGGATTACCCTCCACATTAAATCGGACCAATTTTGAAGAAGAAGAAACCAATGAAATAATAGAAGAGTAGATAATGGCAGAAGAAAAGACTTCATCCAGGTATGTTCAGAAAAATCATCCAGAGACTCAAATTTTGGTACAAAAAGAGGCAAGTGTGCAGACAAGAAGATCTATTGTAGAAGCTTCAAAATATCTAGCATTAATTTCCTCCATTGAACCTAAAAATGTAAATGAACCATGCAAATATGAATGGTGGGTCAAGGCCATGAATGAATAACTTGAGCAAATTGAAAATAATAATACTTGGGAATTATTTCCTAGACCTCATGATAAGAATATCATGGGAACCAAATGGATACTTAAAAACAAGCTGAATTAAAATGGTGAAGTGATCAAAAAGAAGGCCAGACTTGTTTTTAAAGGATATGCTCAACAAGAAGATATAGATTTTGAAGAAACTTTTGCACCTCTTGCTAGACTTGAAGCCATAAGAATGTTTCTTGCTCTTTCTAGCTTTCAGAAATTCAAAGTATACCAAATGGATGAAAAATCTACCTTTCTTAATGGAGACTTAGAAGAAGAAGTATATATTGCGAAACCAGACAGATTCATCCTTGGAAATGATCCAAAACTTGTATTTCAGCTCAAAAAGGCTCTCAATGGTCTAAAACAAGCTCCAAGGGCCTAGTATTACCATCTTGACAAATAACTCCATCAACAAGGTTTTCCAAAAGGATCAGTTGACAATAATCTATATATAAAGGTTGATAATGACAAATTGCTAATACTTGTAGTGTATGTTGATGATATCATTTTTGGTAGCGATGAAGAATCCATGAATCAAAACTTTTCTTTGGTAATGAAGCAAGAATTTGAAATGTCCCTGCTTGGCGAGCTCACGTATTTTCTCAGCCTACAAGTTCAAAAAAATAAAGATGGTATTTCTCTATCGCAAACCAAGTATCTCAAGCAGATCTTGAAAAAATACAACATGGAATATTGTAAACCAATATGTACCCCCATGGTAATAGGATGTAGTCTCAGCTCAAATTATGAATCAGCAGTAGTACATCAACAAATGTACAGATCCATGATTGGCATTTTTCTTTATCTAACAGGTACTCGACCAAACATCATGCATGAAGTAAGAATAGTTGGAAGATTCCAAGGAAATCCAAAGGAATCACACCTTCACATAGTCAAAAGGATCTTCAAATATCTTCAAGGAACTCAAAATTTTGGTTTATGGTATCCTAGGGATACAAATCTTACACTTCATGCATATACATATGAAAATTGGGCGGGAAGCGTGGATGACAAAAAAAGCACTAGTGGTGGTGCATTCTATAATGGTTCCAGATTAGTTTCTTGGTTCAGTAAGAAACAAAGTTCAATTGCATTATCTACAGTTGAAGCAGAATACATGGCTGCTGCATCTTTGCACACAACTCCTTTGGATGATGCAAACATTGCAAGACATTCAGATCACATGTACTCCACCCATATCCATTCTATGTGATAATACAAGTGCAATCATTATTTCAAATAATCCAATCATGCATTCCAAGACCAAGAACATACCCATCAAATATTATTTTTTACGTGAACAAGTGCTTGAACAAAAGGTCAAATTGGAGTATGTTCCCTCCAAAGAATATGTTGCTGATATATTCACCAAACCACTACCCAGAGAGACATTTGAATATATCATACAGAAGCTGGGAGTAGTTGATGCATCATCATGATGTTGAAACTTATCTATTTCAAAAAAAAAAGTGGTGGTACACAAGTTTCATAAAGCGTATCCAAGTACATACATCGGTTGTTGTGGATAAAGGCACGTATATGATGGGTTGAATAAAAATTGTGGGTGAAAGGAGTCTAATATGGTCTGACATGATCATTTGGAATAGGTTCAGGGGGAGATATACTTATAGTAATACATTGTTGGCATTATCTTAGGAAATATTGGTACAAATTCTCAGTTGCTTTTGATTTAGGTGGAACAAGTTCAGGGGGAGATCATGGTTTCTAGTCTAGATGGTGATTGACAGATGTTGATAACTATCATAGTCTTGTTTTAGATATCTGGTCTCTATTTCATGTATATCTTTTATTTTCAAGGTCGTGAAATGACCTATTTTGGTTCCCCACTATGCATGTGATGGATGATGTAATGTTATTATTTTGACATGTATAAACATTTGGTATGTACCCACTTGGTTGGGTGGATGAGTCAAAATTGGTATATCCCCACTTGGTTGGTAGATGGATGTATGTATGAGTCATCGGTGATAGGAAGGTCATAAAGTCATATTTTTGCAGACCTTTCTTACATTCAGGGGGAGCATGGACAACACACTTTAGCATATCAGAGATTCCAGCATGTACTCAGGGGGAGCATAACACTTTGCCCTTGATGACAAAGGGGGAGAGTGACTTATGGTCGCCATAAAGTCCAAAGGGGGAGATTGTTAGAATTATGATAGAAATTTGGCACTATGACATAGATATTGTCCTTGATGGCAACTCACACAGATGACAAATCATAGTTCAGGATCATAGAATGAAGAAAGAGAGGTATACGCAGGTTCCCCATTGTCCAAGTCGCGTGTACACGTGGGTTCGTAGAACAAAAGGCGCGTACAACGTACACACGCACTTTCATGCAAGGAAAGGTACATACATGTTGGAAAACTTAGTTTTGGTCCATGGTATTTGGTCCATGGTATTTTGATCCATGGTATTGGCCCAAGGTATCTCGTCCAAAGTGTTGATCCCAGGTATTTGGTCCAAGGTATTGATTCTAAGTGGTTTTGGACCATGGTATTGAGTAAGGCCTAAGACTATAAAAGGAGGAGAAGATCCTTAGGCAAAGGTACTCATGAATTGAATATCTAATGAAGAGCAAGATCTATAATACAGGTGATTGGGTTATGATGCAAAGCTGGATCTAAATCAAGGATGAACCTGAGCGCTTGATGAAGGACAAGTTCTATTGCTGGGCCAAGATCTTAAGACTTGAAGAGAAGTATCTTTGTGTGGTTTTGATATTTTATTTAAATATTTGGCGCATGTTATAATCTATAAATATGATGATCGAGGTATAACTAATGTCTAGAATTGTTGTAAAGTTTAAATCATTATTTACATATTTGTACGCAGGTTCACTTTATAAAAGGCACATATACACGCTGGTTCTGCATATGAAAACAACGCATATGTAGGTTTGCCTTGAGAAAATGACGTATGTACGCAGGTTCGACACAGTGAAGTAGCGTATACCTAATAAAATATTCTTTGCACCCTCGGAGTGTACCAATCAGTATGCATCAGACTTTTCCAGTGGAGCAGTTAGTATGGTTCAATTTAGGCAATTTCTGGATGGTTTCTCAGATGGAACTTTTCAGTAATGATGTATTCAAATGACTATGTTCCTTTAGGGTATGAAACAACTCTTTTAGGGGTTGATGATCCCTAATACATCGACATATAATTTTGGGGTTGATGTACCCAAATATATCTATAACAGTTGCCCCCTAAAGCATGAGGTCGTAGCTATTCATGTCGGGTGAAATGCTTTATCATGACGATCTGAAGATTCAAACTAGAAGGTGACCTACATAAGTTACAATACAATATATCATCATAATATAATTTTTCATGATCTATTTGAGGGAGGCATTCCCATGCTCAGCTTTATAAATTTCATTTCATGTACATAGATCAGATAGTCATCTACAAATACAAATTTGTGATTCTACAGATATAGAGTCACAATCCATGGTTAGGATGACTGTTTGGTCAATTTAGTGATGTCTAAATTGCAACTTTTAAGTGTCAACCTGGGGATCGTAAGCTGATGAAGTGAGGTGTATTGTATGTACTTAGGCAACTATTTCTTAAGCTTTTGTCGTTTTTAACTTTTTAAGTTTGTTTTCAAGTTTATCTCTCCTAATGTTATGTGATGGAAATGAAATAAAGCGAGTGAAGTGTGTGAGATTGTTATGAGCTTTTTATAACTTGAAGGAAAGCTTGAACAAAAACTGAAATGAAATCAACTTTTAAAGGAAAATAAAGACATTAAATAAAACACTAATGACATTGGCCCAGTGTCTCTGCTGCT
>APFE030607720.1:0-13167 GCA_000404065.3 Pinus taeda | reverse complement strand
TTGGAAAAAGAGAAACAGTATAGGATTCATGTTGGGACCTCACAAAGGAATAAGTCATTGAAGTGGAGGTTGGATTCATAATCACCGCATGGTACCTTCGTAAACAATGCCTAAGTTAATTTGGGCTGCCAGGATTTGTAATACATGTTTATTTGGGAATTGAAATGGGTCAACATGGAATCAAGGTCTGAATCACTGTTTCACATTTGCTGGAGAATGATAATATAGAAGTCAAACTTCCAACCATCACTGGAAGCTCATAAATAGCGTCGAAGGTGTTTTCTGTGGAGGATTAATAGAATTCAAATTACCAACCAACACTAGAATCTCATGTATTGCATCAAAGGTGGCTTATTTAACTATTGAATGCCTTCTTAACATTCCAATTTTTTCTACAGTTTCAATAGTTCCTAAAGTATAGTTTTCCATAAATTAGAAAGGAAACATGTCTTACTGGCTCTTGGGCATATGTTGTGTAGTGGCATTATGGAAATGTTTGTGTTGTTCAAGTTTCTGTTGTGTAAATAATTGACTTGCTTCCAGATTTTTTGTGCACTGACTATTGCAGCCTATAGATGCACCATAAATTAAGTTACAACAAATATAAAGCAGAAGAGTGTTTTGCCTTCACACAGATGATGTGTAAACATCCAGCAAAAAAACCATGCCAAGCCCCAGACCTCCATACAAGTTGAAAAGAAATAGGGCTTTTTGATAACACAGTAAAGCTCAAGGAAAAAAAATACTACCGTATATTTCTAGATTTTCAGTCAATACATGGTAATATAAAATTCAGGCTTCAACAAATAATTTGGGCCTTGGATCTTTAGACAATACACTCTAAGCTTATTTATCCAACTTTGTCTTTTCCTTGAATCAGGTGGCAGTAACACTTAGCTACATTGAGTTAACAACAACAAAATTTTAAATTAAGTAACACACATTCCAAGTTAGCCCAAGGCCTTGTGCAACAATTATCCCTGAATTACCCCTTTCTAACAAGAGGCAAACAACTAATCATGTTCATCAGGGATAGAAAATGTAGGAAATACATCAACTAAAACATGCAAGATAAATATACTGAATGTTACATTTTTTGTTAATCTTCACATATCCTCTGGACCTGCATCTCCTAGAAAGCAAGGCTTTGTCTTACTGTCTATGTAAGGACAGTTGAATAGTACTTTAGGAAGGTTAACTGACCCTTGCTTTATGAATATCCCTTTAGGAAGAAAAAATCATTTTAGCCTTTATCTATAGAGAAGTATTGAATACATTTAATTAAATAATAAAAAAATATATAATGAGGCAACAAAAACTGTCAAAAAAAAGATAGACAGAGGAGAATGCAACAGAGAAGACAGCAGGATAATCAGGCAACAACTTGAATAGATAAATTGTAGTCACACTCTGTAAGTGTGGGAGAATTCCAGATAATGTAAGGTTGACTCATGCATTTTATTTCCAAAGCACTGCAATTATCTATCGTATATTTTACTCTCCAATATTCGTCCACTATGAATACATCATTCTTTATGCTAAAATTAAAATATTTTAGTGGATGGTATGTCTTTTATTTGTTGTACATTCATGCCTTAATCAATAAATTTGATTCCAATTGCTAAGCACTCTAGTGTTGCAAACACAAGCTCAATATCTCTCTTTGATCGCTGGAATTTTTTCCAATATTTGATACCAAAGCTAATGGCCTATTCATAAGGAAGGCTAGACTTTAATTTTCAGATTGGTTACCTATTTGAAAAAGAAAAAGAAATACAGCAAACACCGATGCAAATTAGAAGTCTCAAATTACACCAAAACCATGGTTGTAGCTAGCTTGACTTTCTTCTTTGTCTAAAATACATTTGGTTGTAAAATTTAACAGCATGGGATTTCATCTCGAAGCTGCAAATGGGAATTCTATTATTGAACAAGATCATTTAGCATTCTGGAAGAAGATGAAGTCAAACATACCATATGAACTACAAGAATCAACAAATGGGAAACTAATAATCACAGGACTCTTACTTGTAGCATTTTGAGCATTAATGACCAAATGACTCACATAAGCAATGCCAAAACACCAAAAGAAAAATGGGGCACACGTGTGTGAAAATAAAGTTGTAACTGTGAGATTTGTCTGAGGGAACTTCACCAAATAAAGAGGAGGCTCCTAATATGTAGCCAAACACAACAATCAATTGAATTCAAGTTGTTTAACATTTATGAATATCAAGTTGTCATCCTAAGATATAGCTGAGGAAGTTTTCACAAATAAAGATGACAACATAAGATGTGGCCAACAACATCAATCACTTCAAAAAATTGTTAGAGATGGTAGCACCTGTTGAGGCACGAATTCAAAATGTAGATGCAGTCATCGCCTTACCTGCATTCCTAGCCTAATCTTATGACAGTCTAGTCACTTCATCTGAAATAGAGCCCAGATCGCCATAATAATGCAAGAGAAGAAATGAAAGAAATATTGAAGGTTGATAACAAAAAACACAATTTTCTTTCAGCAAGTAAGAACAAGAAGTTCGAGAAAAAGGTTGTTGATCTGACAACAAAATGAGATTCACTTGCAATCATATTTTTTGTTGGTAAAATAACAAGGTATAATTCATTTATTGCAGAAAGCAATGGCACCACACCAAAGGAGCATTGGAAAATGTTTTCAGTTGAAAAGGACGATAAAGAAAATGTGGCAACATACTTCAGGCAGTCTGAGCCTACTACTTACATCAATGCTCCACTGGTTGGCGCCCTTGGATTTTTCCGTGGTCATCCTTCCTAGCAAGCATGTGAAAATTAATGTGCACCAAATTCCTCTCACAGAATTGAATATATTTGTACTCAAATATTGTTAGAGATGCTAGCACCTATTGAGGCACCAATTCAAAATGTACATGCAGTCATCGCCTTACTTGCGTTACTAGCTTAATCTTATGATAGTCTCGTCACTTCATTTGACATAGAGCCCAGATCGCCATAATAATGCAAGAGAAGACATGAAAGAAATATTGAAGGTTGATAACAAAAAACACAGTTTTCTTTCAGCAAGTAGGAACAATAAGTTCAAGAAAAAGGGTGTTGATCTGACATGAAAATGAGATTCACTTGCAATCATATTTTTTGTTTCTAAAATAGCAAGGTATAATTCATTTATTGCAGAAAGCAATGGCACCACACCAAAGGAGCATTGGAAAATGTTTTCAGTTGAAAAGGAGGATAAAGCAAATGTGGCAACATACTTCAAGAAGTCTGAGCCTACTACTTACATCAATGCTCCACTGGTTGGTGCCCTTGGATTTTTCCGTGGTCATCCTTCCTAGCAAGCATGTGAAAATTAATGTGCACCAAATTCCTCTCACAGAATTAAATATATTTGTACTCAAAATCTCACCCCAATGAAAATCCCAAATAAACTATGCACCTGGCAAAGTGCACAAGTAGGCACAGTGGATGCAGGAAGCTTGCAATGGTAGTGGTTTAGGATTATCTGATTTTCATGGCCTCCATGGCTAAGTGGTTAGTGCACAATCAAGCACACTGGATGCAGGAGCTTGAGTTTGCAATTGTAATGGCAGTGGTTTATTGTATTTTTTTCAACTAAAAAAATTCTGTTTGGAGCAGTTTTCAGATATATATAATTTTGCTTGAGATTGGACCGCATTTGGAGCAATTTTCAGATATATATAATTTTGTTTGAGATTGAACCTCCCTACTTAACTATTAACCATTAAACCACGTCCTAATAACTATTGAAGATGTCTAAATGGCTAAGTGGTTCGCTATAAATCTGGTAACTGATTACGATGAAATGAGAAAACACCTTCAACATCACTCGAACCTACACCCAAATCGAGACCTTGAATGTATTTGTTCCGCCAGAAGCTAGGAGCTGCCAATGCAGACAATTTATAGAAGGACGGGGTGGGATTCGTATGCATGGGCCTTCCGAGCACCTGCCAAAATGGTAGTGTCATTGTTCACAGAGTATAATTTACCTTATGCTTGGGGCACAACCTTCCGGGATTCAACACCGTGAGGGGACCTGCGAGGTGAGTGAGCACCATGAGCAGGAGAAACGAATGCTCGAGAGGGTTGCAGAGGACTTGTTCCAGTTGTGCGAATGGAGAAAATGAATGTTTGGCACGAGGGATCATTTGAAATTGCGCGGGTGTTGGTTGCCAGCATAGCGGGTGCTAGCTCAGAGGTGGTGGGTCACCCGTTCTTGGAAAAAATTGTCGTCAACCTCCTGGAGAAATGATGGATGACATGGGCATGTATGTATGGTGAGGCTGCTATCGGGTGCATTAAAGGCCCGATAGCACACTGGTTAGCTCTTGCCATGGTCCTTTCCTTTTCTTTATCTTTGTTTTTTGTCTTTCAACATGGGACAAAGAAGCATTAATTTGTTTTCATTATAGCATGTTCTTTTCCTTTTTTTTACCTCTTTTTTTGTCTTTCAACAATTGTCAAAGAAACATTAATTAGTGTGATATGCTAGAAGCATTAATTAGTGTTATATGACATATGACTTAAGATTTGTAAGGCTAGGAAGCATGTATTGCATATAGCATGGTCCTTGTTTTTTGTTGATTTTTTTTGTTTGTTCTTCAACAATTGTCAAAGAAGCGTTAATTAGTGTTATATGCTATCGATTGCTATCGATTGCCTTACATAGTGTTATATGTTATCTATTGCCTTACGGTGTTTTCTTTGCAACGTCTGGTGCAAATGCTAGTTTTAATCGTGTTTGAAAAACAACAAATCCATATAATCCTATTTTAAAATTGTAGGTGGATCAATAATATCAAACTAAATTCATTGTATAACTCAACACTACAAATATATGTGCTTTTAATATTTCATCATATATAACCTTTTGGGCAAGCATTTCAGGGCATATTGAATTTAATTATCGACCATTTTTAATATAATAATACAATCAACCATTTATTATATATATATATAATATATTATTATATAATAAACCTTATATAGATATATAACTTGATAAAATTTGACTTTGCAAAAAAAGCACTTAGGGTTTATAATGGTTGATAATTTTCTTGCACCAAGTTGATTTAGATAGGTTATTGTTAAAGCTAAAAAAACACGTTCATAACATTGTAATAGTTTCATTTATCACATATGCTTGCCTAATAGTATTATATGTACATATTAATATCATTTTAATTGATTCCCTTATAGTATCAATTTGGTGACTATTATGGAAGGGAAATCAATCCACTTCTTCTTAACAAATACCTTGACGTTGAGTCTTATATGTGAAGATATTGTCGTTTAACATAAACATTTGTTCAGTTACTTTTAGTTTTTTTTATTATATATTCATTAAATTCATTTATCTTCTTCTATTGTCATTGGCATCATTGAGTGTGATTTCAATTTCATTTATAGTAAAGGCTTACTTTCATTTAAATTTATGAATTTATTTTCCATCTATGAACAAAGTAGATGATTACATTTCAATTTTGTCTTATTTCTCAAATATAATTTAAAAAATGTTTACTTATACCTCAGTTTCTTAAATTTAGGCTTTGAATAAGTTGGATTTAAATATATCTGAAACCCATAAATAATTCAAAGAATACAATTTCTCCCAAAAGCTCATCTTTTCATTAGATTTTTCATCGAATGATTAAGATAGAACTGATATATATACTTCAAAAATTGTTGTGAAGCATAAAAATCTTTTCAACGATCATTTTTACTGTGAGATCAACCTTTTTATTGCCACATTTTATAATTCTACAGTATAAAAATTTGGGGAATTTTTCAAAATAGTAGTCAATATATTGTAACCACCCCTCCCACATTTACCCGATTTCACAAAACTGCCAGGGTAAACATGAGACAATTGTCACTATGACATGACCCAACCTCTCAATTCTAGTTAAGGAAGTGGGGACTACAAATTGACCACAAATTGACATCCTATAGGGACTATAGATCACCTAGGAGTTGAAGAAAAAACCCAAGTGGTCAATCCCTGAGCTATAACCTTGTTTCAGTGACCTAGACCTATAACCACACCCTTTACACTACTTCCATGTGGATATCAGGCTATAACCACACTCACAAGCTTGCCTCCATGCGGTTATGGCCTAAACTCCTCAGTTCTGAGCATGCGATCTAGGGATTTCTGCCATCTTTTTAGGCCAACCTCTAAACCACTTCCCATAATTGTCAGAGACTTTCCAAAAGCATTCTTAACATGACTTCAAAGCTAAAAATTCAATATTGAATCGAAAACTCGACCTAATTTTCCTAGAATCCACTAGAAATTCGATCAAACACATGGAAAACATGTAAGCTACAGGTCATGAATCCATATATGATCATAATAGTCCGAGAATCATTTGAGAATCACCAGTAAGTATATATTCCCTCTCCACATATCTGCAACAACACTTGCTAGTCCATACATTCATCAACCAATTAATAATTAAACAATTCATTACAAGAGCCATAGATAATACACATCATATAACCAGAAAATAAAAAACATAAAAACCATTGAAACTCAACCATAAAATCACCAACGTAATCACTACAAATGTTCATAGATCGCAATAGGAAAATGTTTCATATTAACAAATGAAAATTCTAGCCAAGTCAGGGACGTCCACGTACCACTTAACCATAGATTGGGTTCAACCAAATCTCTCTTTCATCCAATCACCTAGACGCCATATTCCAAGCATGAATATGGGATATCATGGAGTAAAGCAAGACATACCAATGGGTGCTTCCATAGGCCAAACCACCTCAACCCTAAACCACAACAATTCTACCTCTATGGTTGGACATCACTAACACTAACCATATCAATCTATTCCCAAGTTGTCCAGTGCTCTAGGAACTAGTTACTCAACCCATAACTTTCCAGGGCTCCAAAGAATTTGACCAACCTGGCTCCATGGACTAGTAACTGAACCCACCAAGGGCTCCAAAGCATTTGTCCCAACTCGGGCTCTAGGACTAGTAACTTAATCCAAGTTGTTCCAGGGATTCTAGAGAATTTGTTCCAACACACAACCATAAGGAATCTGAGAACCAACCATAAAACAACAAGTGGGAAAACCCACAAAACCATGGTTATCGAGAAAATGGAAAGGCAAGGTTAAAACCACTATCAATCTAGACAAATCTCTATGTCAATGACAACACATAACCAAAAAACCATATGCATATACCATGCATCCAGAAATCAACAAGGAAATCACACATGCAACATGTTACTCGCAAAGCAATCCAATTTTAGTTGTTGATCCAACTATTCCCTTACACTTTCCTACTTTCCTTTTCCTTCTTTCTCCAATCCAAGTGAATACTAAAGTGCTAAAGCATGCTCCAAGAATTCTCTAAGTGTATAATGGTATGAGAGAGTGAGAGAATGGAAGATATCTCAACCAAAAAATTATCAAAAGGATAGCAATTGATCTTGAGAAGCCTTTTTATATTTGAGGCCTTTATTTTCTTTATTTTCATTCACTTTTCCTTCAGTTTCTTCTCATGCAAATTTGTGTCTCTTCACCTCTTTTCTCCTATCTTCTTATATTTCATAAACAAAAGTTCATTTATTGCCTCTTTGCCTTTGCTAATTCCTTTGTCAGTTTCCATAGTCATTTATTAATCACAAGTGATACCCACTAAAGTGTTTTTCCCAACATCCATCTTGGAATACGTGCCCCGTGACCTTGGTATTATTATATTTACATGGAAAATCAACTTGGGGATGTTACAAACCCCTCCCCCTTGGGGTAATACCGTCCCCAGTGTTCTATGACACCTACGACCAACAAATCGTTGAAAAATAAAGCATACTACCATGGAGCTTTATAACATTGCTCAATGCATTATTTACAATGAACAACTACCGCAAATCATGACCAACATAAAAAACATGACAATCACACTGCTTATTAGAGATTTATAGCACAAGTCATTGTTGTATCTACAACAACATCTATATATACATATACATATACCAAAAAACTAATTTGCTTGAACCAAAAAATAATAAAGGATATAAAACTCTCATTTGATCAGTCATCTCTCATTTAGCTTCATCGACCCAAAGTGCTTCCACTTCACTTTAAACTTATCAATTATTTTGTTCTGAAACATGATTTGTTTCCACTACAACATGCATTATGGTTCTGGATATAATTCTCCCTCTGTTTGCACTTGCAATACAAACTGGTCAATCACATAATCAACATCCTGGACATACTTCTTAAGCAATGAAACGTGGAAAACATCATCGACTTTCATTATTGGAGGCAATGCAATTGAGTAGGCCACTAGTCCAATCCTCTCAAGGATCTCGACAGGCTTGCAATATCGAGGTGTTCACTTGGCACATGACCTAATCCTCAAGGAGCTCCTCTAGAGGCTTAATGAGAAGGTACACATGCTCCCCAACTTGAAACTCCTTGAATACCTCGTGTTGATCTGCATAACTCTTCTTCCTGTTGTGTGCCACCTTCAAATTCCTCTTCATAACCTGCATTTCTTGTTCCATATATACCAACATATTTGGTCTAATCTGCACCCTATTCACTAGTTCAATCCAACAGATAGGAGTACTAAAACTCCTCCCATAAAGTGCCTCGAACAAATTCATATTCAAGGATTCCTAATAGTAACCCATTATTATAAGAAAATTCCACTAATGGAAGATACTCCTCCCACTTTTGTTGTTGATGCATCACATACATCCTCAACATATCCTCAAGAATCATATTGACCCTCTCTATCTTTCCATCTTCCCATGGATGATAAGTTATACTTAAGGCCAACTCTATCCCCAATCTTATAAACAACTCTTTCCAAAACCTGAAATTCAAATTGGAATATTTTTCGGATAAAATCTTCTTAGTAACACCATGCAATCTCACTATCTCCTTGATGAAAATATGAGCTACCTTACTAGTTGAACTTGTAGACTTAACAGTGCAATAAGGTGAGCTACCTTACTTAACCTATCGACCAAAACCATGATGGAATCATGCTTTCTCAATGTCCTCAAGAAACCTCTAATAAAGTCCATGGAAATTACCTCCCATTTCCACTTTGGAATGGAAATTGGATGTAATAAACCTCCTAGATGCTTACACTCTACTTTTACCTGCTAATAGTCCAAATATCTCGCAACAAACTCAGCCACCTCTTTCTTCAAGTTCATCCAATGATTATAATTTCTTAATTATTTTCAATGTCTTCTGATATCCCAGGGGACTTGAATACTACTTAACATGAAACTCCCTCAAGATAATATTCTTGAGATCACTATCATCTGGCACATAAATCGTGTTCCTTAATATTACCAAGTCATCTACTATGAGATTATAATCCTCATCTTTATCACCCTATTATTGTAACTTGTGCCTCATCTGCTAATACCTATCATCATATTGTCCTACCTGCAAGATATGCCCCTGCAAGTATGTCCCAAAAGAGATCACTGCTACAATGTGATTCATCTACACTCTTCTACTAAGAGCATCTACAACCCTATTCTCATTTCCCTTGATGTACCTGATCTCGAAATCAAATTCACTGAGAGTAACCAACCATCTAGCTTTCATGGCATTCAGATTGGGTTGGTAAAAAAAGCGACCTCAACCCGTTGTGATCACTCATCAAGACGAACCTCCTACCAAGAAGATAATGTCCCCACATATTCAAGGCATGAATGATATATTCCAACTAAACATCACAAGTCACGTCGTTTTGCTTGTGCTCATTCAACTTCCTTGACTCATATCATACTACGTGTCCTTCATGCATTGAGACTCCACCAAATCCACTCTTGTAAGCATCTATTCATACCATAAACTCTTTGTCATGATCTCTGATATTTAATACTAGAGCATTCATAAGAAAATTAGTCAATTGCTCAAAGCTAGTTGCACACTCCTCAATCCATTCAAACTTCTTCCCTTTTCTCTACAAGGATGTAATAGGATAGGAAATCCATGAGAAGTTCTTGATGAACCTCCTGTGATAACTTATTAGTCCCATGAACGTTCTGACCTCATCCACATTCCTAGGAGTTTCCCACTCCATGACAGATTTGATCTTTACCAAGTCCAATACTATACTTTCCTTGGAAACAACATGTTCCAAGTAATGAACTTTTGTCTGAAATAAATTGCACTTACTAAGCTTGGCATAAAAATGATGCTCTCTCAACAATTTTAACACCAATATTAGGTGTTCTACATTCTCTTCCCCATTCTTAGAATATGTCAATATGTCATCATTGAATACTATCACAAACTTCTCCAAACAAGAATGCAACACATTATTCATCAAACACATGAAAATAGATGGGTCATTATTAAGACTAAAAGGAACTACTAGAAACCCATAATTCCCATACCTAGTACAAAATGTGTTTTTGTAGATGTCCCCTTCTTTGATGTGTACCTAATTATATCTTGATCTCATGTGAATCTTTGAGAACACTACTACTCCCTTCAATTTATCAAACAAACTATCAATCTATGACAAAGGATATCTGTTCTTTATAGTCACATTGTTCAACTGCCTATAATCAATGCATAACCTGAGAGTACCATCCTTCTTCTTGACAAACAATACTAGTGCACCCGAGGGTGACACACTTAGCCTAATGTATCCCTTATAAGGAATTTCCTTAAGCTGCAGCTTCAATTCCACTAAATCTTGAATGTTCATCCTATAAGGTGCCTTTGATGTTGGTGTTACTCCCAACATCATCTCAATAGACAAGTTCACTCCCCTATGATTCAGTCCCTAAGATTCCAGTTGATGAGCCCCATACATGGGTAATTATATGGGCTCATTTTTCCTCCTATATTAGCTTAATCCACCATTCTCATTAGTTTATTGCATGTTTTTTATTATATTTATGCTAATAGAGTGAGTTGGGTTGGTCATTATGCCTTGAAGTCTAATGTGTGCTTAATGCAGATTTTTGGTCAATTTTGGAGACAAAGTCAAAGATTTAATGAACATTTGGTAGCAAATAATCGAAGAAGACAAGGGAAAGGACTTATAATAGGGTTTCCCCCTCATTTATGAATCCCTACTTCGAATCCTCCTTCAAAAAGCTCAGAGCACAAGCAGCCACATCAATGCACCAAAGAGGCAGCCGAGCAAATGAAGGATAACTGCTATCTATCTCAAGTTTTGGGAGCCAAGCCTCCCTGATTTTAAGGGAGCTGTTGGGAGCTCCAGTTATATAAGTAGAGAGGCCTAGGGCCTCATTAGTTTGTTGTATTTTAGTCAAATTTTCGCACTTTTGTTGTAGCATTGCTCTGCTCAGCTTTGAGCTTACTTTTGTAGACAGTTTCATGTAATCTTACTGTTATTTTGATAATGAAGATGAGATTGTTTCTGAGCTAGCACTGAGTTACCTCAGAGGGCTAAAGCTCTTGGGTTAGGGCCCAATCCAAGCAGCCAAGCACCTCTTGTTTTGTATTTGATATGTTTTGTTTCAGTTTATGAATTCATTGATGTTAGATAGATATCTTTCTTAGTTAAGAATATGTTGCTTTTGGTGATTTAAAAGGTTGTTTCCGTTTCAGTTTGTTGTAGTAGGTTGAATGGTAATAGAAGAAGATACAAAAAGGCCATCAACTGAGCCTTGGCCTCCTTTCCTCCCTTTGGGACCATGAACTGAGGCCAAGACCCTCTTGTTGCCACAAAAAAACACAGATTTGCCTTTGCCATAGGATTTCTACTGTTGTAGCTTGTTAGAAGGTTCATGCTTTTCTATAGATATATTTCACCATGCTCATTTCTGTCTTTGCAATAAATTTCCTTCCATATTTTCTTTCCATATAGCATTTTTCAACCTTTACTTTCCTAGATCATAATTTAGACTAGCTTGATGACCAGTTCTGTTTTTTGAGTATAGCTAGTTTCTCTGCTTGCTTAGTCTCAATGTTTGATTTTCAATTTTCTTGCAGTACATCTCTACTCACAATAAATCAACCAATCAGCCATCACCATCTCTCTTTGATCCATGTTCCAAAGGTCATCCAAAGTCCCTCACAAATCTGCCTTAACTTTCTGCACTTTTCTGATGAACTTTCCTCTCTTTCCTTGAACAGGTCCAACCATCTTTCTCTTCCCTAATCCTCCTTGATGAAACTTAGACACCTTAAAAAATCATCCTAGCCATCAGCTACCCTTTCCACCCATTTTCCCACCTTCAAAACCTCTAAAACAACTCTCGGCATCCTCCTATAGACCTCCTGTAGATTTTCCTGTAGGTGTCTTTGAAGTCCAATTGCAGGGAAAGCCTCTAGAAGGCCACCTAGGACCTCCTAGGACCCCTTCACACCTTCATACACCTCTGCAAACTCCAAAGTCGCCCTCCATCGCCACATAATCATTGCCACATTCACAACCAAATAAATTACATGCATGACAATTTCACCTAAAAATACATAAAAATCCAAAAAGATGTTTTTTTTCTCATTTCCTTGTAGAAATAGCTTGAGTAGATGATGTTTACTTCTTAAGTAGGTAATGGCATTCATTTCATGGTTTTTCATCTCTCTTTCTGCAAAAGTAGGATTAGTTGGTTAATTAGGGTTTGCTAGGTTTACTTCATGTTTCAGTCTTCTTTCTCTTTCTGCAATTAGAGTAGCCTTTGTAGACTAATCTTTCCTTTCTTTCATCACATATAAAGCTTTTTCTGGAATTCATAGAAGTTGGCTTGAGCTCCTAGTGATCTTGCGCCAACTGACCAAATGACAGCCTACAATAAGAACTAGTACTTGTGCATACAACACCGTCACTTCCAAGTTTGTTACGAACTATCGGGTTGATAAAAGTAAAGTAGGAAGCCCAGGAGTTGCAGCATTATTGCTACAATACTGGTGCTCACCACTTTTTGGCACCGTTGTCGGGGAAGCGTCAGAGTATTTTGTGATTACTGCTTTTCTTCTATTTTCTACTGCAACATTTTGCTAAGTAGTTTATTTTAGCAAAAATAGAGTAGTTGTTTCTTTCAATTTCTACATTTCCTTGCTTTCATTTCAATTCTACAATTTCCATTCCAGAAAAAGTAGATTAGCCATTTCCTTGCTTTCATTTCAATTCTGCAATTTCCATTCCAGCAAAAGTAGATTA
>APFE030607719.1:57698-121266 GCA_000404065.3 Pinus taeda | reverse complement strand
ACTCTCATGAAAGTGGCAGGAGCATTAGTTAAGCCAAAAGGCATAACTAGCCATTCATACAGCCCTTGCTTTGTTTTGAAAGTAGTCTTCCATGCATCTTGCTCTGCTACTCTGACCTAATGGCAACCACTACGCAAGTCCAACTTGCAAAAGTAAACAACTTCTTTCAGCTGGTCCAATAGATCATCAATGCGAGGAAGGGGATAACGATTCTTGATCATTATTTTATTCAGTGCTCGGTAATCAATGCACATCCTCCACGAACCATCTTTCTTCCTCACCAACACAATTGGAGATCCACATGGTGATGTGCTTGGAATTATGAACCCTTTCTCGAGCAGCTCCTATACCTGCTTCTTGATCTCTGCATTCTCTAAAGCGGATAACTTGTACATTCCGATGTTAGGCAATGGAGCATCTTGCTCCAAATGAATATCATGTACAATTTCCCTTTTGGGTGGAAGACCTTTAGGTTCTTGAAATAGGATATCATATTCTAAAACAACTCTTTCTAAATCATATTTCTATTTAGCATCGCAGCCCTCAAATATATTGGTTTTTTCAGGTTTCTTTTCCTTTACAACCATTAGTAAAAATTGCTTGCATGAATTTATAATTCTTTTCATCTGCCCTGAGTATATGAGAGTATAATTATTCTTGAGTTTATGAGCTCTTATATATATTCCATTCCATCTTTAACAAGTTGATACTTATTTTTAACTCTATAGAAAATGGTTTTTCTATCATACAAGTAAGGACTTCCTAAAACAATTCCACATATATCCATGGGAAAGATATCTAACTCAACCTCATCTACAAATGTTGACCCAAAAGAAAACTTAAGTTTACATTGTCTAGTCACTTGTAGCTTTGCTTTATCACATACCCAACCTAATGGATATGGCTTCTTGTGAGGTGTGGTTAGTAATCCCAACACCTTTACAATTGCTTCAGAAATCAAGTTTACTTGTGAGCCACTATCAAATAAAGTATCAAACTTTTGATGCTTGGAAATAAATCTAATATGAAAAAGCTCATGTCTTTTCCTCTCATTTTCTTCATTATCAATAGTTTGTGCAGAATTACTAGTAGATGCTTCAAAACTTTTAACTTTTATACCTGTAATTGTGATGGTTGCTTCATCACCTAAGTCTGACCCGAAATATTTCTGAACAACAGTAGCAGCCTTCTTCTTCTTGACATCAAACTTCTTGGGTTTCAACTCTGGATGCAAAGACCAGCAATGTTCATCACCATGTCCATCCTTCTTGTAGTGAGTGCATGAAGATTTGGCTTTCTGTACAGAATTTGCCTTCCTCTCTTTCCATTTCTGCTTCCTCTAAATTTCCTTGTTCTTGCTTGCAGTGGGTTTTGATGATCCCCCAATTTCTGGGTTCACATTCTTGCCTCTAGCCTCTAGATATGTAGCCTGAATGGATACCTCATCTATGCTAGTAGGGTTAAACATGAGAATGGTGTGCCTCAAATAACTATGCAAACCATCTATATACTTTAGCAAAGTTTCGGGTGAGTCTAAAGAAATGCCTAGAATTAAATCTCTTTTTCTAAATTCTTGGGTGTAGCTTTGTAGACTTTTCTCCTTTAATTGGAAAAGAGTTTGCCAACTCATCATAGCTTGCTACATATAAGCTAGTGGATAGAATTGTTTTTTAATGGCAGAAACAAATTCACTCCAAACAGAAAGAATTTTACCATGCTTCTTCAAGTCAGCTTGTGTCCTGCCTTCCCACCATACCAAGGCAGTTCCTCCAAGGCGTAGGCTGGCCAGCTGATTTACCCCTATCTGAATCAATATTCTGCACTCTACAATACACATCGATCTGTCTAATTCAGTTATCTAGCTTCTATGCATTTAATTCTCCATCATATATTAGCAAATCAAATTTAACATCTAATTTAATCAAAGATGTTTTCTTCTTTTAATTTTCAGGGCTATCAAGAGGTGTGGATAGATGAGCCTCCTTTCCTTTCCCTTTGCTTCAAAATGGCCATCTAAAAGAGATTCCTATGTTCCTTTGTCCTGTTTGGAGATTGAACAATCTTTACTTCAACCTTTCTTAAATTATCGATACATCTCTTCTACCATGGCTCTCGTGGTCATGAAACTGTCCATGAACTAAGAGTCTGATTCCAAGGGATTTTCTTTTGCCATTTCCATCCTAGGATAGACTCTTCCTATTTCTGGATTAGCTTCAACCAGTTCTCCTTCTCCTAATTTGAGCTTTGACCTAGTTATCATTCACCAATCCAGCACAAGCTTGTATAACCTTAGTAACCTAAAGCTCTGATACCACTTGATCTGATAATGAGATCTAAGACAATTATTAAGGTATTACAGACTCATGTGCATGGATATGCCTATGTTACTTTATGCAATGGATCGATCAGATTGCGAAATACATAGGCTATTAAGCAGTAAAAGACTACAATAGGCAAACACATATAAACACAGCAAGTTTAATAAGGAGTTCACCCAATAATCCTAGGCTACATCTCCTGGTCCAGCCGTCAGTGGTGACCTCTCTATTATGTCTTCATAACAGAGTTTTACAACAATGAGCTCAATTTGAGCCTCACACACAACAGATACAACAACAAGAGTTTGTTTGAATCTCTCATGCCTCTCTGAGTACACAGACTCTCAATCACTCTCTGTCTTTGTCTTTGCTCTCTATCTTGGCACTGTCTTCAATACTACCTGCTTTGTTTTCTCTCTGTCTATGGCTTTAAATCCATTATGCTCTACCTGTTCATTTTCGCTTCTCGGATTTCCATCTCCCAGCCTCTATCTGCTCGAATCCCTCTTCTAGCATTAAACAATCATTGCATAACGCATTAAGGGGAGGTGGCCACCTATTCTGCAATGGATGAGTGCATTGGGCTCGTGAAATCCCTAAAACGACCGCTTTTTCTTAACACAGAGAAATGCATTCAACACTGTGAAATTCTGCCAAAGCTACTATTTATTGGACTTCGAAAGTCCTTAGATTTGCTCTATTCTCCTATCAGGTCCGTCTATGAGTCGCCATCACATATCACAAATGGCCTGTCCCTTTGTTTTTTAGAAATACATTAACATATCGCAAAATCCCGTAACAAGGCTTTACATTGGATTTGAAATAATATACAATAGCCTTAAGGAACCCTTTCGGGTCTGGTTTATCGCATCGGCGCTTTATCCTCTGTATTCTGTTTAATAAAAGAAATATGCAAATACAAAGGAAATATCTTGTAATGCATTGACAAGAATTACCATTTCTCAAATTCTCAATATAGAAGGACATATCAAGAAGAAAAAGGTAATAGTGTTGGTTGGTTCGGATAGTACCCATAATTTTATTCATTATAAGATAGCCAAGGAATTGAATTGCTTCCTATATCCAACACCAAAGCGTGAAGTAACGATTGAAAATTGAGGAACCATAAATTGCTCTAGAAAGTGCCATAATATAAAGTTATCCATGGAAGAATATGTCTTGAATACTCCAACGCTTTCCATTCTAATGGGTGGTGAAAATGTTGTACTAGGTGTCCAATGGCTATAATCTTTGGGTATTATAGCTTTTAATTTTTGTGAACTTTTCTTGAATTTTTTTTGGGAGGGAAATGAAGTTGAATTATGGGGTAGACCGGGAAAGATAATTAGCTCTAAGAGCATGAAAAAGCTTCTAAAGAAAGAACAATAGGGCATAATTTCACAATTATGTTCACTAGAGGTTCCCACATTGATATCATATATTTCTCTAGATATCCAAAAAGTTTTGGACAATCATTCAAAATTATTTGAGACACCAAAAGGCCTCCCACCTATTCGTGATCATGATCATGCTATTCATTTAATTCCATGAAGTGTTCCCCCAAACATCAGGCCTTACATATATCCATATTCCCAAAAGAGTGAAATTGAATGTATGGTTACAGAAATGCTAGAGGTTGGTATAATTCAACCTAGTCAAAGTTCTTTCTCTAATCCAGTGGTATTGGTACATATATAATGCTATTGGGTCTGGCTGTCACGTATATATATACATATATGTCTGCCCTTCTATATGGCTCTGATGCGACTTTGTGATGCGACTTGTTGCAGTCGCAAGTCTCATGGGCCCCAGGTCGTGGTAAGTGCTTCTATTAAAATCCGCTAATGTGATATGGCAATGAAACATGGGCCATCGATCTGCACACTTGATCGACAGTCCTCGTTGACCCCGCCATATCGCTATCACAACATACATATGATCTCTACCGATAACCTCCAATAGCTCTTGCCAATTGTGATTTACCGATCAGATCTGGATCGTTGATCGGCCAAATCTGACAGCTACTGTGCATTCACTGTTTCGGCCTTCGATACTCTATTTTCACTGTTTTATTTGTATTTTTTGCTGTCGATAGTGGTTTCCGATGGTTCTAAGGGTTCATCCCATGCGATGGTTTTGATCTTTTGAATGGTTTTGAAGACTTAGATAGTATTCTAGGATCCATTTGGATCAAGTGATGGTTGCAAGTGGAGGAACCATAAATTGCTCTAGAAAGTACCATGATATCAAGCTATCCATGGGAGAATATGTACTGAATAGCCCAATGCTTTCCATTCCAATGGGTGGTGCTGATGTTGTACTAGGATTCCAATGGATACAAGCCTTTGGTATAATAGCTTTCAATTTTCAAGAACTTTTCATGAAATTTTGTGCGGAAGGAAAGGAAGTTGAAATAAGGGGTATTGCAGGTAAACCGGGAAATATAATCAGCTCTAACGATATGAAAAAGCTTCTAAAGAAGGAACAACGAGGTGTAATTGCATAATTATGTTCGCTAGAGGTTCCCACATCGAAATCATCTATTTCTCCAGATCTCCAAAAAGTCTTGGACAGTCATTCCAAGGTATTTGAGACTCCCAAAGGTCTCCCACCTATTCATGATCATGATCATGCTATTCATTTGATTCCAAGAATTCTTCCTCCAAACATCAGGTCGTCTAGATATCCTTATACCCAAAAGAGTGAAATTGAATGTATGGTTGCAAAAATGCTAGAGGCTGCCATAATTCAACCTAGTCAAAGTTCTTTCTCTGCTACAGTAGTATTGGTGCACAAGAAGGATGGATCATGGTGCATGTGTCCACATTATAGGGAGCTCAAAAAGCTCATTATTAAAAATAATTTCCCATTCCTGTCATTGATGAATTATTAGATGAATTGCATGGATCAATTTACTTCACCAAGTTGGATCTTCATTCAGGATATCATCAAATTAGAATGAAGATTGAAGACATTCCGAAACCAACATTTAGAACTCATGAGGGTCATTATGAATTTTTGGTCATGCCTTTTGGACTTACCAATGCATCTTCTACATTTCAAGGTTTGATGAATTCCATTTTCAAACCCTTCCTTAGAAAATTTGTGTTAGTATTTTTTGATGATATACTAATCTACAGCAAGCCTTGGAAGGATCATGTTGAACATGTTGACAGGGTGCTACAACTATTGGAGGAGAAACAATTATATGCAAAAATATCCAAATGCTTCTTTGGAGTACAAGAGGCGGAATATCTGGGTCATATTATATCTCATGAAGGAGCTAAGGTAGACCCTAGCAAAATTAAAACCATTAAGAAACGGAAAATCCCCACATCCATAAAGCATATGCGAGGATTTATCAGGTTGAAAGGTATTATCGCAAGTTTGTTAAGGATTATGGGAGAATAGTAGCACCTCTAACAACATTATTGAAGAAAGATGCATTTTCACAAACTCCAGAAGCAACAAAAGCCTTCGAACATCTTAAAGAGGCAATGTGCCAAGCATCGGTCTTAGCTACACCGAACTTCACAAAAATGTCTATTGTGGAATGTAATGCCTCAGGAAATGGAATTGGTGTTGTTTTAATGCAAGAAGAAAGACCCATTGCTTTCGAAAGTCATCCAATCAAAGGGAAGTATTTAAACAAAGCTATTTATGAGAAGGAAATGTTGGCAATACTACACGCACTTAAGAAATGGTGACCATACCTAATGGGAAGACACTTCAAGGTAAAAACAGATCAAGATAGTCTTAAATACTTTTTAGAACAAATATTATCTTTAGAAGAGCAGCAAAAATGGGTCACAGTCACAAAGATGTTGAGTTATGACTTTGAAATCATCTAAAAAGAGGGAAGCAAAATGTGGTGGCAGATGCACTCTCAAGAAAGGATGAGGATGTGGAAGCATTGTTGTGCGCCATTTCTATTATCCAACCAGATTGGATAAATGTAGCAAGGGAAATGGAAGAATGACAAAGAAGTGTGGGCACTTATTCGAAAGTTACAACAAGATTCCAATACGTCGGATACATTTAGCTGGAAAAATGATTCGTTATGGTACAAAGATCGCTTATACCTCTGTAAGAATTCCCAGCTAAAACAAAAGATTCTTATGGAATTGCACACTTCTCCCTTAGGAGGGCACTCGGGATTTTTAAAAACTTACCACAAGGTTAAGAAAGAATTTTTTTGGGATGGCCTTAAATTAGATATTCAAAAGTTTGTGGCAAAATGTTTGGTTTGCCAACGAAATAAAGTTGAAACAATTAAGACCCCAGGTCTATTACAACCTTTATCCATTCCAAGCCAACGTTGGGAGGAGTTTTCAATGGATTTTATCACATGTTTACCCAAGTTCGAAGGAAATATTGTCATCATGGTGATAGTTGACAGACTTACCAAGTATGCACACTTTTGTGCATTATCACATCCATATAAAGCCGATACAGTTTCTACTACATTTATGGAAACAATTCAAAAGCTACATGGAAACCTAAAGATTATTGTAAGCGACAGAGATCCCATTTTCACTGGAAATTTTTGGATAGAATTATTTTCTTCTCTCGGTACTCAGTTAGCACATAGCTCATCTTATCATCCTCAATCTGATGGGTAAACTGAGATAGTAAGCAAATGTTTGGAAGGATATTTTAGTTGCTCTGTATCTGATAAACGAACACAATGAGTCAAATAGTTGCCTCTGGCTGAATGGTGGTATAACACTTCCTTCCATACTGCAGCAAAAATGACCCCATTTATGGAACTTTATGGATATCATCCACCATCCATTGCATCATATTTAAGAGAAAATTCTAAGGTTCAAGTAGTGGAACATCACATCGAGCATCAACAACAAGTTTTCCAACTCTTAAAGGATAACTTCACGTTGGCGCAGAATAGAATGAAACAACAGGCAAATCAACAATGTAGCGAAAGAAGTTTTGATGTAGGTGACTGGGTATTCCTATGGTTACAACCATATAAAAAAATGTCCCTCAAGCAAGATAAGAAGGATAATAAATTATCACCAAAGTATTATGGTCCGTACAAGGTGTTGCAAAAGATTGGTACTATTGCATACAAATTGGAGCTTCCTGCAGCTTCCCGAGTGCACCTAGTTTCCCATGTTTCAATTTTAAATAAGGTTATAGGTGACAAGCTCCCAGTTCAAACAATATTGCCAAAAATTTATGAGGAAGGAAAAATCATATTGGAATCGGAAGCAGTCACAAAAACAAGAACTCAACAGCTACAAAATCAATCAATTTCAAAGTATCACATCAAGTAGAAGAACTTATCCGCTAAAGATTCCATATGGGAGGATGAGAATTTTATACAGAAGGATCCAAAACTGCTCAAGCATTCATGACAATGCTTTTCGAAAGGAGAGGGGCATGTTAGGCCTCTATAATACTAGTGATTCCCCCATTACTATTGTCATTGTATCCCTTATTGTTATTATTATGCCCCTATTGTCCCCATATTGTTATTAGTATGCCCCATAGAAACCCACTATTGTTATTTTTGTGCCCTTATGTTATCACTGTTATGTCGGCTTGATTATATTTTGACCCCTTAGACTCCTATATGTATAAGGGAGGTTTAGTCATTTGTATCATCAAAGAATTGTTCATTTGTGTAATGTAAAGGAGGTTTCCCCCTTGAAGAGACTGAATTCTAAGGCGCCAATCTATCTTTTCTATCTTTTTGTGAGCTAGTTTCCTAACATTATCATTTTAAATACTAAAGCTTTTAGAATGAGAGGGGCATGACCTATGTTACTATTACCCTATTTATTCTAGGTGGATTTGGGTATGCACTTCTCCTTGGGTTGTCTTATGTTAGGCTACAGCCACAAAGGGAGAAGTGTAGGGATAGTTTTTCCTAGTGTAAGACTTGGAGGATATCTAGAGACTCTCAAGGGAAGTAGGAACTCTAGAAACACATGGCTCTAAGATTCCTTGGAAAACCTATATTAGAGCCTTGGAATGGTAGTGGCACAACCAGATGGAATATATGAGTTAATAAGGGGGTAAACTACCTTAGATTATGCAAGTTGATGGGGAACGAGAGACTATAGGTTGGAGGTTGTTGGAGTTTTGTGCTTATCTTGTTACCTTGTCAGTGTAATCTATAGACCTTAGTTGTATTTAGGAATCCTTTTTACCTGGTGGATTCATAACCCTAGCTCAAGGGTGACCCATTGCTAAGAGATTATGAGTAGTGTAATCTATGGCTATGTGGAACATCTAAGGTCTGCAACCAATTGGTGCTTCATTTGAAAAAAGAAAATTGCTTCTTATTATGTCTATATGTTTTTTTCTATGCTAATTCTTGTATTTACACATATTTCCTATGGATAATGAGTCTATATATGTTTATAATACTTTCATGGCTATGTGTATGTGGAATTACATGATATAATGCATCAAGCATGTGTGATAAAGATTGTACCAACTGAATTTAAGGAATTTTTTCAAAGCTCAAGTATGTAGAGATAGTAATATGCCCTAGTGGTAGGTTGGGGATGTTAGATTGTTCATGGTTGTGGACCAATTCTTCAAAATGTTCATTGAGGCCATCTAGAAAGACCATCAAGGACCATAGAGTAACGAGAATATTCTTCTCTAATGTGTTGATACAATTTTGATTGCTTGATCAAAATGAAAAGTCACCTCTATGGGAAAGAATGGATACAAAGCTAAAGCACTTGATTATGTTTTGTTCATAAACTAATGGATAGTTTGAAGTTGTTAATAGAGCTTTGGTTCAATTATAGGTTAAAACAATAAGCATCCAAGACCTAGGATGATCAATAGGTCTCTACTCAACACTCTTATAATAGGGTAGCACCTTCATCCACCCAAAGATTTCCATTTGATTCCTATTAAGAATATTTTCCACCTTCATCTTTTGATGTTGAGTTATAGAAATAAGATATAGTTGCATAAGAAGTGCATGAGGAGCTAGAAAAAGAAACTGGAATCATTGACAATGTTAGTCCTTGAGATATTCTTGGATGTTCAAAAACTATGCTAAGGCATCCATAACTCTAATTTTGTTCAAGTTGGCCCTTAGTCTAGGGGGGCTTCCTTAGTGAACTATCTACCCATTGTCACCATAGTAGAAGCTCACAACATTAAGCTCCGGGTACTAAATATAAAGTGATAAAACATGATAATAGAGTTGAGGATAATATGATAGCAATTTGGGATAAAAATATTTCAATCCTCTTAGATGAGAGTCCTTTCCATTAAGAATGAGCCTTGTCTAGCATAATACAAAATCTGATAATGGTAGGTGGAAGAAAAGAGAAGAACATTGAATCTTAAGCCTAATAGTGAGTAAGGAATGCAATGTAAACCCAAGATGAAGAAAATTGAACTATTGGGAATTGGTAAGTGAATTTAACAAATGAAATGTTAGAGGTGAGCATAATATATGAATTCAACCAATAAACACTGCTAAAAGTAATTTTCAGCTATATGTTGATGATATGTATATAATAATGGAAATAATACGAAGTTTTTGCCTTCAAAACCTATAAACTTGAATGCAAATTATCACGATTTAGGAAGTAAACGTATGAAATTAAAATAAGCTTAACATAGGAAAAATGAACAAAATTGGGCTTTACATAAAAAAGAGTTGGATCCAATGGATGTTTCCCTCAATTAGAAAAAATTACAAGTAATGGCCCCTCATACCCAATACAGAAAACACATAGTCCTCTTTGCTAACAAAATTATTCACGCCCCACACCCCTCAAATCTCCAAAATATTGACTCATTACCAATCCAAATTGCTACAAGTTGTCCTATATCAGAGCCCTAAAATATCACAGTATCCATTAAATCTCTCTGGAAATGAAGGTGATGAAAAATTCTTTGTATAGTCTTTATTGTGTCTTTATATAAAGCTCAAGGAAGAGAAGAAAATGTGGGGATCTTATTTATGATTGAATTGTCATCCTCATTAATCACAAATAGTAGGATACTAGTATTTATATCACTAAACTTGAATCAAAATTGTTACTTGTGGTCAATGCAATTTTATAAATCAACTCTGATAAATTAGGAAAAATATTATCACATAATACCTCTTCAAGTGAATACGCCACACTATAGCTTTCTAATGCTTCAGTGGATGTCAAAATCTATGATGTCTCTATAAAGTCGTCAGAAGCTTGTGATTTGAATAAAGTAGAATGAATCACACGCATGCGAGATTATTGTGAGAAATTGCTCATAATTTCTTTTCTATTGGAAAAATCATTCTTATTTTTCATAGATAACCCACAACACAAAAGCAAAGAATGTTATTTATGGACCAAGGAATAAGCTTGTCTAGAGGGACAAAAATGCCACAAAATTTGCAATTCCATGTTTGGTTAAGGATTGAAACCTTGAGATGACAAGGAATAGGCAGGTTTTGTGCAAATGTTGTGGGAAGTAAAAATTCCACAAAATTTGCAATTCCATGTTTGGTTAAGGATTGAAAGCTTGAGATGACAAGGAATAGGCAGGTTTTGTGCAAACGTTGTGGGAAGTCAAATTTTTTTTACTTGGTCATTTCATGTTACAACATCTGGCTCCAAATAGGGATAATGTCTCCTCGTGAGAAGCTAAGAACTACAAATTAGGTACCTTTACTATTTATTTGTAAATCTATCCTTGTACCTACTCATATATAATAAATATAAACTTGTATCCACTAAAACCATCTCTTTATTTCTTTCTTCCTGCTTATTCATCACTAAAACAAGTTGCATGTTCAAACTCAAAAGCAAAAGAGGTCTGCAAACTAAATTTAGGTGCTTGAATGCAAGCTTATTTATGTGTATTGATTCCTACTCTAATTAGCTCAATTCCAACGATAAATTAAAATGAAACTCCCAATGAATCCAACAAAACTTTTATCTACTTGTATGATATTTTCTTTCACTTATAATTACCAAAATAAAGATCAATGTGCAGCTTGAATCCATACCTTGTTGGAAACTTGTAAGTGTTTTTCTAGAGGATCTTCATAATCATAAAATATTAGCACATGATCATCCATAAATTTTTCTACCTAGTTCAAGAAGTTTTTTATGCTCTTGACCTGTGAGAAATTCCAAAATACCAAATATGCGAAGAAATACAACCCAAAACACAAAACAAAATGAGAAAACAACAAGTATTCTATTATTCAAATATGAAAGCAATGTTCACTTGCCTCTTCGAGGGGTCAACCTCCAGTAGAGAAGATCTCAATTACAAAATAAGACTCGATATTTCTCAATGGGAAGTCTCTATCCTTTATATAGGATTCATACATACAATACCATGGGTCATTACCATGGTTCTCTTAATACCATCTATCTAATACCATGACCCGTTTGCAACTAACTGTGGTCCCTTTATTAAATGCGAGTTAACTACTTACAATTATTAATACGAGATTTATTGACTCTTTAACTAACTATAACTATGACCTGACCCTATTACATAAATAAATTGGTTAGGGTTGGACCCTAACATGCCCTCCCCCATAAAAAGCAGCCTTGTCCTCAAGGCTGAAGCTGCAAAAACTGCCAAAGAGTGGCTAGTTCCCAGGTCACATCTTCTCAAGAGGTGTCTTTCCACTTGACAAGGACTTCCTTGATCGTGCGGCAATGCACATTTCATTCTCGTGTATTGAGGACCTGTTCAGGTTGGAGCCAGAGTGAACCTTCTTCATCTAATTCAGGTAGACTAGTTTGAATTCTGCAATTGTTCACCACCACTTTCTTGAGGCATGATACATGGAAGCCTGGATGGATTTTGGAAGTTGGTGGCAAGGCCAGCTTGTAGGCTACTGCTCCAATGCGCTGAAGTATTTGATAAGGTCCGTAGAATTTTGGAGCTAATTTTTGGCATCCCTTTACTTTGAGCGATGTTTGCTTATATGGTTGCATCCATAGGAATGTTTGGTCCCCTTCTTTAAATGTACGCTCTGAACGATGTTGGTCTACCTGTTGCTCCATTTGATTCTGAGCTTAATGGAGATTATCTTTGAGACAAGCTAGCATAGCTACACTGTTCTGTAGTAGTTGATCCACTGCTTGCACATTAGAGTATCCAGGGATAGAAGAAATAGGTAAAGGTGGTAGTTGTCCATACACTGATTCATATGGAGTCATATTGGTGGCTACATGATAGTCAGTATTATACCACCATTCCACTAAAGGTAGCCAGTGTATCCATTGATGTTTCTTTTCTGAAGTGAAGCACCTTAAGTATGTCTCCAAACATTTGTTGACTGCTTCAGCTTAACCATCAATTTTGGGGATGATAGGAAGTACTTAGTTGGAGTTGGGTGCCTTGTAGCTTGAAAATTTCTTGCCAAAAGTCACTGGTGAAAGTCGGGTCACAATCAGACACAATGGAAGTGGGCATGCCATGCAATTTGAAGATCTGGTCCATGAAATCTTGAGCCACCAAAGTGGGGGTAAATGGGTGGGGTAGAGCGCAAAAATGAGCATATTTAGAAAGTCTGTCCACAACCACCATGATGGCTGATTTGTTTCATGACTTCGGAAGACCTGTAATGAAATCCATAGAAACATCCATCCAAACTGAGGTAGGGATTGGCAATGGTTGTAAGGTGCCTGGTGACTTGATTATTTCTCATTTGTGGCGTTGACACACATCACATTCAGCTACAAAGTAAGAATGTCAGTTTTCTTGCTTATCCGAAAGAAAAAAAAGACGAGTGCGAGCATAAATCTTTTGAAAGCCTGCATGGCTTGCAGTGGGAGATGAGTGCAAATCTGCCAAAATGTGCGTTTTGAGGGTGGATGTCGACGATATAACTAATCTATCCTTGTAGTGAAGAATCTCATCCTTCCAAGAGTAGCCAACTGATGAATTAGGATATGCGCTCAATTTATTATTGAGTTGGGAGAGAGAGGGGTGTGAAAACCATTCCTTGCGAGCTTCTTCAATCCAACCTGGTACGGGAAGAGAGATTGATAGCAGGGTGCTTTCATCCTCAAATTGGCATGATAAAGAATCTGCTACTACATTGTCACGCCCTTTCTTGAAAATTATTTCATAATCATATCCCAACATTTTGGCCAGCCATTTATTTTGTTGTGGCAAGGACAGACGTCGCTCCAAAAAATATTTGAGGCTTTGATGGTCTGTGCAGATTTGGAAATGTTGCCCCAATAAGTATGGTCGTCAGGTATCTACTGCATGTAAGATGACCATCATCTCCTTCTCATAGGTAGATTGTCCCACATGTTTCCCACTCAGTTGTTGGCTGGTGAAAGCCAAGGGTTGACCTTCATGCATTAAGACAACACCAATACTAGTACTTGAAGCATCACATTCAATCACAAAATATTTGGTGAAGTCGGGTAGTGCCAATACGGGAGTGGAACACATGGCCTGTTTGAGAGCCATAAACGCCTGTTATGTTGCATCAGTTCAAAGGAATGAATTTTTCTTGAGGAGGTTAGTGAGGGGTCTAACAATGCGACCATAATTGTGCACAAATTTGCGATAGTAGCCGATGAGACCCAAGAATCCCCTCAAACTCTTCTGGGTTTTTGGTTGGGGCCAATCTTTCATTGCCTGTATCTTTTTGGGATCCACCTGCACACCTTCACAACCCACAATGTGGCCCAAATACTCAACTTCTTCCTTTCCAAAAGAGCACTTGGAAAATTTAACAAATAATTTGTGATTTCGGAGCAGTTGCAAGAGCAGGTCTACATGCTGAAGATTTTTTTCCCAAGTTAGGCTATAGATGAGAATGTCATCAAAGAAAACGAGGAAAAATTTTCAAAGATATGGTTTCAGTAGGTGATTCATGAGGCTTTGAAAATTGGATGGGGCATTATAGAGACCAAATGGCATGACCGAGAATTCATAATGGCCTTCATGAGTTCGGAAAGCAGTCTTGGGAATGTTTACTTCTTTCATGCATATTTGGTTATAGCCAGCGCGAAGATCTAGCTTCGTAAAGAATTGAGCACTATGTAGTTCATCAAGCATATCATCAACAATTGGGATAAGGAATTTGTCTTTGACAGTGAGCTTGTTGAGGGCCTTGAAGTCTAGACACATGCGCTATTCCCCATCTTCCTTGAGCACCATGACCACTAGAGATGAATAAGCATTGATGCTAGGACGAATAACATCGGCTTCCAGGAGTTACTTGATGATTTTTTCAATTTCATTCTTTTAGGTGAAAGGATATCGATATGGACAAACATTCAGCGGTTGTGCCCCTGGGACCAAAGTGATGCCATGATCATGTTCCCCTCTAGAGGGTGGAAGTTGTGTAGGTTTGCCAAATACCTGCTGGTGGCGGTTTAAGATCTGTTGCATCTTAGGATGAATATGAAGAGTAGTGGGATCAATGGCCTGGATGGCATTAAACTAGGCTATAGCTCCATGATGGCCCTTTTTCAACAACTTTTCCCTTCGATGTGAGCTGACAATAGAAGGAGCACCTGCCTAGAGTCCATGGAGGGTATGCATGTGGTCGTTCTGCTTTAAAATCATATATACCTCCTAGAAATCCATTGTGATTGGGCCTAGTGTGTGAAGCCATTCAGCACCCAAGACAATGTCACAACCACCCATGTTAATCGCAAACATGTGGGTCTTTAAGTGGTAGTTTCCCATCTGAAGTTTGATATTTTCACAGTAGCCTTCACATTTCATTGTTCCCCCATTAGTAATCTGGACCTGGAAATTAAAGACTGCCCTGACAAAACAACGAACTGCTTCGACGACTCACTGATGGATAAAGTTATGAGTGTTTCCACTATCAATCAATACTACTACCGAGCGATGTTTAATAAAGCCTCTGATTTTGAGAGTTTGGGGCGCAGAAATGCCCACCAAAGCATGTAGCGAGATAATTGGTTCCTCTAGCGTAGCTGGGAGCTCATTGTCCTATTGGGTGTCCTCAACTTCATGCTCTGGTCCCTTAAGGGGTGGGGCTTCCTTAGATGAGCTAGGATCGGTAGCATCAATTTGTAAGAATTTGGGTTCCTTGCATTTATTCCCCCGGGGAGTATTTGTCATCACAGTAGTAGCACAATCCTTGTTTTCTTCTTTCAGCCATTTCTACCGGAGACACCTTTTGAACCTTAAGTGTTTGGGTAGGGCCCTTAGCCTAGGTGGGGCATCCCTTGGCTATGAAATTTGGACGAGGTGACTGGGCAGCTAAAGCACATTCCACTTCGATAGCCTTTGTGCAAGCATCCATCCATGTAGGAAGGTGGTGCATCTGGACATGGGCTTGGATGGCTTCTTTGAGATCACTTATAAAACATTAAAAGTAGAATTCATCTCCCAAACCATCTGTGCAGATGGCCAAAGTATCAAAGGCTACAATGTAGTCTTTTACTGTGCCTGTCTGTTGAAGCTTAGTAAGGCGACCCAAAAAATTAGACTCTCTGTCAAAGCAGTCACAAAGAGATTTTGAGAACACCTGCCAAGTTATGTTCCCAAGATATCATTTCTAATGCCACTGCCACCATTGCCATCTCTCTTCATCTAAGTAAAGGGCTCCCACACGTAGTTTAGTTTGATCATCTTAGATATCATTTAGAATGAAATATTGTTCCATTTGCGCTACCCATACTGTCAGATTAGAGCCATCAAATTTATACATGTCCAGCTTGGGTGGGTGAGGGTGGGAATGTGCATGATTCCATGGAAGTGAATATGATGGCTAGACTCTTCTTCAAGGTATTCATCAATACCCCGTGCCTCTGAATGCAACCCCGACGTCTTCAGTTTGAATTGTGCCATGAATTGTTACATCTGGTCCACTAGGCTTTGGAAAGCCTCCAACTTTTGTTCAAGGCTCGTAATCTTCTCGTTGGCCATGACATGAGCTCTAGTTTCTACCATACACAGATCTTGGTCACTTGTTGTCACTTAGAAAAAAATTGGGACCATTGAAAAATTGAAGCTGACAAGTGAATGGTACCACTGTGATAAGCTCATCATCTTGAATCTTATGGGATAAGTCTCTTGTAAGCGTCCAAATGGAGTTTTGCTCCCCGCTAATAAATACTGCAGTTGCCAAATTCCAGAAAACTTGATCCTGCCCAATGTCCTGCGAAAATCGGCCCAGACTATAGGAGCCACAAGCCTCACTGCACAGACGGTCATATCTTCCTACGAAACCCCAACGACTGAATGTGAGTTGGACTATGGTGTCGACAAAACCCCAACTAATAGATCTGAATGGTACTGTGGCAATAGAACCTCAACTGTTGTACCTAATTGTTGGGGCGGTGACAAAACTCCAACTACTAGTTCTGATATGGAAAATATGATAATGGTATATCTTCAGAGAGTCAAGGGAATTATGGTCTCAAAGGAGTGTCGGGTGCTATAGATCACAATATACATAAGGGTCCAACAATAGTACTCGGCCCAATCTTTTAGAGCACTAACTAAGGAGGATCAACCGTACCCTTAGCCATACTACCCGACTACCCTATCGTACGCATGATTAATCTCCCCAGGTGTTGTCCTTAGTGTATTGTAGCAGCAAGACGACCGACAATTTATCTAAGGCGAGGTTTCAGGTGAGCCTAGGGGGCTTCCGATATACCCAGAGGGTACGTGGAAGGCAATCCATGCGCGGTTTTGTCTAATGTGCTACTACTCAAAGGCGTACCCACAGGGGTTACAAGGGAGTCCAACAAGCGTGACCACCTTTTGTATTTCCTGCATGCATGCCTCCCCAAATCCACAGGTTTATGCACTCAACAACAAATCTCATGGTTTAAAGACGACGAAACACGCCTCTAGCCTTTTTTTTTTTTTTTGCCAAAAACGGAGGTACCACCGGCCCTGGAAAGTGCTCTGATACCACTTGTTATGCTCTTCACCTGTGAGAAATTCTAGAATACCAAATATGCGAAGAAATACAACCCAAAACACAGAACAAAATGAGAAAAACAACAAGTATTTTATTATTTAGAGATGAAAGAAATGTTCACTTGCCTCTTCGAGGGTGCAACCTCCAGCAGAGCAGAGATCAATTACAAAATAAGACTCGATATTTCTCAATGGGGATTCTCTATCCTTTATATGGGATTCATACATACAATACCATGGGTCATTACCATGGTTCTCTCAGTACCATTTATCTAATACCATGGCCCGCTTGCAACTAAATATGGTCCCTTTCTTAAATGCGGGTTAACCACTTACAACTATTAATACGGACTTTATTGACTCCTTAACTAACTATAACTATGAATCGACCCTATTACATAAATAAAGGGGTTAGGGTTGGACACTAACAAAGTTGATGTTATTTCCTACTTGGTTGATAAGGTATTGTAATAGCCTCAAGTTAAAATCCATGTAATAAAGTTAATAAAGGAAAAATAATACCAAGGTCATGGGACATGTATTCCAATATGAATGTTGGACAAAACATCCTAGTGGGTGTTCATTTGGTTAATTATGGCCAAGGGGAAATTGGCAAAGGCAATTGCAAAGGCTTTGGAAAGGAAAGAGGCATTAATTGGCATCTTATTTATGAAAATAATGTAAATTAGGAGAAAATGAAGGTGAAAGGTCACATGTTTCATGTGAGGAGAAAAATGAAGGAAAATAATAGAAATTGAAGAAAACAGAATCCTCATTAATAAAAAGGAATATGAGGATCAATTCAGAACTTTTTGTCAGCTTTAGCTTGGAGTTCTCTCTATTCTCTCATACTCGTATACACTTAGAGAATTCTTGGACCACTCTAGCATTGGAGGAAGGAAATCAAAGGAAGGATAAGAAAGAAAAGGGAAGCAAAGGTCAAGCAAGGAAGAGTTGTATCAAGCATATACAACGGGATTACTTGCAGGTATCGAGTTGCATGTATGATTTCCTTGCTAATTTTGGCATGCAAGATATATGCATGTGTGTATTGTCTTCTCTTGTTGTCATTGGCATGGGTATTTCTAGGTGTGACAGTGGTTTCAGCCTTGCCTTTCCATTTTCGGATAGTCATGTTGTGATGGGGTTCTTTCATTTGGTTGAGATGTATTGTCGAATGGTTTCAAAACTGAGTGAGGTGGTCTCAAGAAAAATCACAATGCCCAGGAATCCATGGACTAGTAAAGGTGGGATTGCAGTAAATCCTGGTTATGTATACCCTTTTTGGGCCTAGGAATCCTTGATCGGTAATGGCAGGATATATGGTAAAGCCTGAGGGTGGAGACAGACAAATTCCTCACTGTTTATGTTTGTCAACTTAATTAGTGTTGAAAATAATACTGAGAGGGGGGGTGAATTAGTATTATCATATCAATAATTTAATTTTCAAAACTAATTTGTATACGTTACTTCAGCTTAGTGAACTAGCGTGTATACACAACTGTACTTAATGAAACCAGTGTATATGCATAGATCTTTTGATTTATCCAAATTATCATGCATTGAACTTTAACCAGTATATCAGGAATTCATTAAATAGTGTAGTAAAAGCAGAATAAAGCATCACACATAAGCAACACCCATGAACACCGAGATATAAGGTGGAAATGTGGCTGAAAACCACCTGATGTTGCCATCTCTGTCTTCTTTTAATAATAAGAAATTATGTTCACAATTTTTGTACTAGTGCAGACTTATACTAGTATGCAGGCTTCTACCTGCAGAAGGCTACAACCTTCTCTCATTCTCCAGCTTCTACTAGAAGGGAGCTACGACCCCCTAGCTCTTATACTAGCTGATATGTTTACTAGTACGTAGGTGCCGGCCTACAGAAGGCTACAACCTTCTCTTTTCTTCCAGGGACCACGTTTCATAGATTTTCAGACTGGATCCATCAACAACATCATTCAATCAACAAATATATCTGCATCAACCACTCTCCTTTTGAACCAACCATAACCGAATCAATTAATCACTTTGACAACCCATCAATCTGATCATTCAGAATGTTTCTCCAGAATACAGTGACCAGAACCCAAGCCAGAACCCAGAACACTGCAACAACAAACAGAAGCAACTAAAGCACATTTTATAAGGTATACACTACTTCCATGTGTCGATCCTGCGTGCATATGCATTTTCCTCAAAGTGAACCAACGTACAGATCTGCAAATCAAATTTTATGATGTATACACTGCTTTGATATGCAGAACCAGTGTGTATACACCTCTTTTCTAAAGTGAACCTACGTACAGATCTGTAAATGATGATTTAAACATTACAACTATTCGAGACTTCAGTCACACCTTGATCATCATATTTACAGACTACAACATGCACCAGTTATTCAGATATATGATCAAACCACATAAAGATAATTCACTTCAAGCCTTAAGATCCTAATACATAATTAGATCTTATTCTTCATCAAATGCTAAGGTTCATCCTTGGTTCAGATCAGCACAACACCATAAGCTAATAACCTACATATTAGATCTCACACTTCATCAAATATTCGATACTTGCACACCTTAGCCTAATGATCTTCTCCTCATTTTATAGTTTTAAGCCTTTCTCAATACCATAGACCAAAACCACTTAGGACCAATACCTTCGACCAAATACTTAGGGTCAATACCTCGGACCAGATACCTTAGACCAATACCATGGATCAAAATACCATGGACCAAAAACTTCGGACCAAAAATTTAGTTTTCCAAGGTATATGCGCTTTTCCTTCTGTGAAAGTGCGTGTGTACGTATAAGCAACTTGTATACAATGAACCTATGTGTATACGTAGCATGGTCAATGCTGAACCTGCATATACCTCTCTTTCTTCATTCTGTGAAGATTGATTTGTAATTCTTGGTTGTTTACCTGTTACACTGTGATCTTTCATCTGAGTGAGTTGCCTTCTGAACTGATTCCTTGAAGCTAACCTGCATTTCATCACATCTATAAACACTACTGTCATGTATTTTGTCTCATCTGATATCTCTTTTGTAGATTCATCTAGTTAACATGTACAAGTGAGTTGTTCTGCTACAAGTGGGTTGTCATCAAGTACAACACATACATCAAAATGCCAACAATCTCCCCCTTTAGACTTGATGGCAACAACAACCACACCAAGTCACTCTCCCCCTTTGACATCAAGGGAAAAGATTCATGCTCCCCCTCAGTGCATGCTGAATTCTCTGATATGCTAAAGAGTGATGATTGAGATCCCATGATCAAGTCCATGCTCCCCCTGAGCATAAGCAAGGTCTGCAAAAAGATGTTCTAAAAGAAGAACATGACTCTATTCATACGTCATAAATGACCTTCATATCACCAATGACTCATACATACATCCATCTCCCAATCAAGTGGGGATATATCAATTGTTTATACATGTCAAAACAAGAAACACTACATCATCCATCCCATGCATAGTGGGGTTACAAATTAGGTATTTTCATGACCGTTACATTAAAAGATATACATGACATATATAACATAGACCAAATATCTTAAACAAGACCATGAAAGTCATCAACAACTATCATATGATCTGTACTATCAGCAGCATCTGTCAGTAGCATCCAGACTAGCAACCAGTATATGTCCATCATTAGTTCCCAAAATATCATCAACCATGTTCTCCCCCTGAACCTGTTCACTGTCAGACCTGATCATTGCATATGTCAGTAAAAGAAATCAGATATACATCAAGTTATCAACAACTTTATGAGGACCAATATATTTCCACATGTTCAGCAGATTGAAATCATCATCAAAATAGAGAAGATAATTGACAGAACCATAGCAGACCCCTTTTTTCTAAGCCTGGCCCACTGCTTTTCTTCAAACCAGCATATAGGCGAATGTGTCCACAAAAACTCGCGTATGTACGTGACTACGCTTCATGAAACTCGCATATAACCACCTTTCTCTGAAAATAGGATTTAACAGCAGGATGATGTAGAAAGTACTCCCAGCTTTTGTCTGATATATTAAAATTTCTCTCTGGGCAGTGGTTTAGTGAATATATCAGCAACCTGTTCTTTGGAGGGAACATACTCCAATTTGACCTTTTGTTCAAGCACTTATTCACATAGGAAATGATATTTGATGGGTATGTGCTTGGTCTTAAACTGCATGACTGGATTCTTTGAAGTATTGATGACACTCGTATTATCACATAGAATGGAGATGGGTGGAGTACATGTGATTTGAATGTCTTGCAAGGTTTTCATCATCCAAAGTAGTTGTGTGCAGCAAGATGCAGCAACCACATATTCTGCTTTAGCTGTAGATAATGCAATTGAAATTTGTTTCTTGTTGAACCAAGACACTAACTTGGAACCCATATAGAATGCATCACCACTAGTGCTTTTTTTGTCATCAACACTTCCTGCCCAATCTGCATCTGTATATGCATGAAGTGTAAGATTTGTATCTCTAGGATACCATAAACCAAAGTTCTATGTTCCTTGAAGATATTTGAAAATCCCTTTGACTGCCTGAAGGTGTGATTCATTTGGATTTGCTTGGAATCTTCCAAATATTCCCACTGCATGCATGATGTCCGGTCGAGTACCTATTAGATAAAGCAGACTACCAATCGTGGATCTGTAAGTTGGTTGATGTACTGTTGTTGATTCATCATTTGAGCTAAGACTACATCCTGTTACCATTGGGGTACATACTGGTTTAGAATATTCCATGTCGTACTTTTTAAGGATCTGTTGGAGATATTTGGTTTGTGAGAGAAAAATACCATCTTTATTTTGTTGAACTTGTAGACCAAGAAAATAGGTAAGCTGACCAAGCAAGGACATTTCAAATTCTTGCTGCATTACTAAAGAAAAATTCTAGCTCATGGATTCTTCATTGCTACCAAAAATGATCTCATCAACATACACAACAATTATTAGCAATTTATCCGTGTCCATGTTTGTATATAGATTGTTATCTGCTGACCCTTTTGAAAAACCCCGTTGGTGGGGATATTTGTCAAGACGGTAATACCATGCCCTTGGAGCCTGTTTTAGACCATAGAGAGATTTTCTGAGTTTGCATACAAGTTTTGCATCATCTCCAAGAATGAATCTTTCTGGTTGTTCAATATAGACTTCTTCTTCTAAGTCTCCATTGAGAAAGGCAGACTTTACATCCATTTGGTATACTTTGGATTTCTGAAAACTAGAAAGAGCAAGAAACATTCTTATGGATTCAATTCTAGCAACAAGTGCAAAAGTTTCTTCAAAATCTATACCTTCTTGTTGAGCATATCCTTTACAAACAAATTTGGCCTTGTTTCTAAGAACTTCTCCATTTTCGTTCAGCTTGTTTTTGAATATCCATTTAGTTCCTATGATATTCTTATCATGAGGTTTGGGAACTAATTCCCAAATATTATTCTTTTCAATTTGCTCAAGTTCGTCATTCATGGCCTTGACCCAACATTCATCTCTGCATGCTTCATTTACATTTTGAGGTTCAGTGGAAGATAGTAATGCTAGATAGCTTGAGGCTTCAGCAATGGTTCTTCTTGTCTACACACTTGCCCCTTTTCCCCTAATATTTGAGTTTCTAGATGATTTTTTTGAACATACCTGGATGGAGTCTTTTCTTCTATCGTTATCTCTTCTTCTGGTGCTTCACTGGTTTCTTCTTCCAAATCAGTGTGATTTGATGTGGGAAAATGATCCTCATCTTCTTCATTGTCATAATCTTCGGTTTTTATCTGTTTTGGATTTTTGCATGCTTCATCAACAACAACATCAATACTTTCAATAATTTTCCCAAGTCTTTTATTATAGAATTTATATCCTTTACTTTGGGAAGAGTAGCCAAGAAGAATACCTTCATCTGCTCTGGGTTCAAACTTACCAAGTTTTTCATTAGTCCTTTTTATGTAACATTTGCTTCCAAAAACTTTGAAGTATTTTACAGTAGGAGTCTTACCATACCAAAGTTCATGTGGAGTTTGAGTGTTATTTACCCCAACATTTGCTTGGTTGAGAATAGTGACGGCGGCGAATGCAACTTCACCCCAGAAGGTTGTAGGAGTTCCAGATTCATCTAGCATAGCATGAACCATTTTTTGAACAGTTCTGTTCATCCTTTCTACCACTCCATTTTGCTGAGAAGTCCTTGCAGTGGAGAACTACCTTTTTATTCCATGTTGTTCACAAAGGTAAAGAATTTATCCGAGGTAAATTCCCCTCCTTAATCAGATCTGAGGCATTTGATTTTGCAATCTGATTCATTTTCAACCAAAGCTTTGAAGGCTTTGAACTTTTCAAATGTTTCATCCTTATGCTTTAGAAGACCTATCCAACACATTCTGGAAAAATCATCAATGAACAATATAAAGTATTCTTCTCCACGAGGTGACTTTTTCCTTGATGGTCCACATAAATCAGTATGAAAAAGTTCAAGAGGCTTACTAGCTAACCCTTCCTTTTCGATGAAGTGAGATCTGGTTTTCTTACCTAATTGACATGATTTACATATAGTATTTTCAGAATTGTTGATATCTGGAAGATCGCGAACAACCTAGAATCTGCATGCTTTTCTTATTTGTGAAAAGATTAGATGTCCCAATCTTCTGTGCCATAGCTAGTTTTCATCATTTTTGCTTAGATAGCATTGTTGTTGTCCTCCCTTGAGTATGTATAGGTTGTTTGGAGTTATTTTACCTTTGATCACGATTTCTCATGTATCAAGCTCACGAACAACACATCCATTTGATCGAAACACTACTTCATTTCCTCAATCACACATTTGACTCACATTCAACAGGTTATGGTTTAAGCCATAAACATACATAAAATTCCCAGATTTAACTTTTTCTTTCAAGAAAACAGAGCCTTTACCTTTTATGACAACAGGAGTGTCGTTTCCAAATGAGACACTCTTTTCCTTTTCTAAGGCATTATATGAGTGTAGTTTTTCTTTGTCACCTGTCATGTGTTTTGACCATCCATTGTCGATGTACCACTAGTTTTCTTGTCCTTCTACATACAAGGCTATACCACATATTTTTCTTTGTGGTTCTTTCTTTCTCCATATTTTGGGATTTGATGGAGTTTGCTCCTTTTGAGATATTTGCCGAAATTTACTCCTGCATTCAGATTCTTCATGGCCAAAGTTGTTACAGATTGAGCATTCTATTTCATTTTTAAGAAGACAAAAGTTATTATAGGAACTTTTCTTGATCCCTGTCACATTCCTTTGATATCGTGCTTCTCTAGTCATTATGGTTTTGTAAGCAACACATTGAGTAGCTTTGTGTCCAAAATTATGACATGAGAAACATTTATCATTAAAGAAGTTCCTGCGATTACCGAATCTACTAACGTAGTGATTGTAGTTTCTATTGATATTTATCTTTGAAGCAAATTGAGTATGATTTACCTGAGGTTGATTGTGTCTTCTGTTCATCCTTGAAGTAAATTGAGCTGGATTTACTTGGTGATCTTCTTTATGCCTTTGCTGACGATTGTCAAACTGTTCACTCCTCTTTGCTGCATCAAGATAGATTTTAGTGGAGGTTGACGACTTCTGTGATTGAGATGCTTCTTCAATATATCCAAGACCTGTCTTTATCAGAGGAGAGCACTGCACTTTGATAATTTCATTTAAGGTTTCTGATCCTTTAGCAAATCTAATATTGATAGCTTTTGTTTTTTCAAGATCCTTTCTTAGTCCCACAATTTCACATTCTAGTTTTTCATTATGTTTTTCTCTTTCAGCAAGTTGGTATGTCAAGGTATCTATAATCATATTCTTTTCTTCTAAACAGATTTTGAGTTTAGATATTTCTTCATAAAGGTCATCTTCATCTAAAGCATCCAAAAAATCATCATCTTCATAAGCCATCAGAATTCTATAGTCATTACTATTTTCATCTTCATCACTATTTGATAAGCCATCGCTATCTTCATGAGTATAGTAGCATTTTTACATACACTTTGTTTTCTATTCCATTTTACAGATTCCTTCCCTTTATCATATTTATCTTTATGAGGACATTTGGTAGCATAATGACTGACTCTATCACAGGCAAAACATTTGAAAGGTAGTTTACCTCTAAATCTTCTGGAACCCCGTTGAAGCTTCTTGACAAAGTTTATTTCCTCTTCTTCTTCTTAAATATGTCCTGATTCATTGAGTTCTTATTTTCCTTTTGATGAAGCTTTAAATGCGACTTCTCTCATATCTGATGGACCTCCTTTTCTCATCTCAAAGGCAGTTAAGATTCTATGAAGCTGTGTCATAGTAATAGTCTGTAGATCCTTCTTTTCTTCTATAGCAGATACTTTTGATTCAAATTTAGCAGATAAGGATCTTAAAACATTTTCAACTAAGGTAACTTCCTTTATCTCTTCACCCAGATTCTTCATGCAATTAACAATCTCATCTATACATAAGAAGTAAGTAGGTATACTTTCATCATTGTGCATATTCAGAGTTTCATATTGAATTCTGAGAGTTTGTAGTTTAGCATGTTTTACCTGAGAGTCTCCTTCGTAGCTTAGAACGATTTTGCCCCATATTTCTTTGGCTAATTTGAGCTACATAACTTTGACAAAATTTTATTGTGACAGACTTCCCAATAATGTATTGACAACCTTGGCATTGGTTTCATATTGCTTTTTACCTGCCGTATCTGTAGGAATTACTGATGGAAATGTATATCCTCCTCCCACAATTTCCCAGACATCTGTTCCAAGAGATTGAAGATAGGTTGTGGTTCTTACTTTCCAATAAACAAAGTTGCTTCCATCAAATATTGGCGGTCTGATGGATCCACCGCTTTCTTGATTACTCATGATGTTGGATCTTCCTTCAAGCGATAAAGCTTCTTCTGAAGGACCTGCTCTAATACCAATTGTTGGAAATAATACTGAGAAGGGGGGGTGAATCAGTATTATCAGATCAATAATTTAATTTTCAAAACTGATTTGTATACGCTACTTCAGCTTAGTGAACTAGCGTGTATACGCAAATGTACATAATGAAACTAGCGTATATGCAAAGATCTTTTGGTTTACCCAAATTATCATGCATTGAACTTTAACCGGTATATCAGGAATTCATTAAACAATGAAGTAAAAGCAGAATAAAGCATCACACATAAGAAACACACATGAACATCAAGATATAAGGTGGAAACCCAATGTGGGTGAAAACCACCTACTGTTGTCGTCTCTGTCTTCTTTTAATAATAAGAAAATTATGTTTACAATTTTTCTACTGGTGTAGACTTATACCAGTATGCATGCTTCTACCTGCAGAAGACTACAGCCTTCTCTCATTCTCCAGCTTCTACTAGAAGGGAGCTACAAACCCCTAACTCTTGTACTAGCTGATATGTTTACTAGTACGTAGGTGTCGGCCTACAAAAGGCTACAACCTTCTCTTTTCTTCCAGGGACCATGTTTCATAAATTTTTAGACTGGATCCATCAACAACATCATTCAATCAACAAATATATCTGCATCAACCAATCTTCTTTTGAACCAACCATAACTAAATCAATCAATCACTTTGACAACCCATCAATCTGATCATTCAAAATGTTGTCACTAGAATACGGTGACCAGAACCCAGAACACTGCAACAGCAAACAGAAGCAACTAAAACATATTTTATAAGGTATACACTACTTCCATGTGTCAAACCTACGCACATACTCATTTTCCTCAAAGTGAACCAGCGTACATATCTACAAATCAAATTTTATGATGTATACGTTGCTTTGCTATGCATAACTAGCGTGTATATGCCTCTTTTCTAAAGTGAACCTGCGTACAGATCTGTAAATGATTATTTAAACATTACAACTATTCCAGACTTCAGTCATACCCAGATCATCATATTTACAGACTACAACATGCACCAGTTATTCAGCTATATGATCAAACCACATAAATATAATTCACTTCAAGCCTTAAGATCCTAATACATCATTAGATCTTATTCTTCATCAAATACTAAGTTTCATCCTTGGTTCAGATTAGCACAGCACCATAAGCTAATAACCTGCATATTAGATCTCACACTTCATCAAATATTCGATACTTGCACACCTTGGCCTAATGATCTTCTCCTCCTTTTATAGTTTCAGGCCTTTCTCAATACCATGGACCAAAGCCACTTAGGACCAATACCTTCAACCAAATACTTAGGGTCAATACCTTGAACTAGATACCATGGACCAATACCATGGACCAAAAATTTAGTTTTCCAAGGTATACACGCTTTTCCTTCTGCGAAAATGCGTGTGTACGTATACGCGACTTGTATACAGTGAACCTACATGTATACGCAGCTTGGTCCATAGTGAACCTGCGTATACGTCTCTTTCTTCATTCTTTGAAGACTGATATGTAATTCTTTTTTATTTACCTGCTATACTATGATCTTTCATCTGAGTGAGTTTCCCTCTGAACTGATTCCTTGAAGCTACCCTGCATTTCATCACATATGTAAACACTACTGTCATGCATTCTGTCTCATCTGATATCTCTTTTGTAGATTCATCTAGTTACCATGTACAAGTGAGTTGTTCTGCTACGAGTGGGTTGCCATCAAGTACAACACATACATCATAATGCCAACAATTAGCTTAAATTGATTACATAAATTATCGACTGGAGTTAGCGAACTGGTGAAGTGCAAGTGTACAATATATGCTAGAATCCTTTTTATTAAGTTGGATTTATTAATTGATTTAGTTGTTGAAAATGTGTCTTTAAGGTTTGTATTCCTATTTCAAAATGAAATTAACATTGCTATCTAATGAAAATAAAATGATTGTGAATTTAAGGCTATATTCTTACTTGAAGAATGAAACCATAAAGAACTCACATTTGCAAAAATAAACTCAGACTTGTAGAATGAAAACTATATGAACTTACACTTGCAGAATGAAAACTATATTAACTTACACTTGCAGAATGAAAACTATATTAACTGACACTTACTTCAAAATTGAAAGTTCAATAAAGTAACTAAAAACAAATCACTCTTCTTCTGAAATTAAACTAAGAAAACTTTTGAATAGAAATGCTCTGAGCATAAAGCTTAAAGAAATATATATATACCCAAATCTATAGAGAGAAACATCTTATGCTATGAATTTGAAATTGTTTTTAATTAAATTCCAAAGAAATCAAAAAGAAATCATTGGTACTCTGATGATTCAAATTGTAACACCCTCCTCCCACATCTACCCAAGAAACCATGCCAACCGGGGTAAACATGAGACGAGAGGATACTATGATTAGATTCGACCTCCTAGGTGAGATTAAGGAAGTGGAATCGATAAAACATCACACACAGTCATCCAACATCATCCACAGAACCTTCAGGAGACAAGTCAGCCACTCAGACAACCTGTCCCTGGGTCCTACTATTGTTTGAGAAACTTAGGGCAGAGTAACACTCCCTAGACACTGTCCAAGCAAGTTATAATGCTAACCAGACACAACCAAGGCATGTTATAACACTCCCAAGACACTACCCAGACAAGTTAGTCTGAAACTAATGCTCTGTTTGCTAGCATTCTGGGATTTGCGCCACCTTTTTCAGCCCAGAGCTTGGGACACTACCCAAAATGGAATGATCACTTAAAATTGGTAAGAATACATGGAAACAAAGAGGCAAAAGCAATAAGCTGAACAAGACCATAACCAAACCCCTACTAGCCATGATAGGCTTTTCGTCAAACATATCATCGACATGTAACGTACAAGTGTAAACAACATAATTAAGTGTAGGGATCTCATACTTATTTGAGAATCGCCATGAACCATTGTTTCCTCATGTCATTTCCTACCTTATCATTTATTAGATCATAGATACATTATCCATTCATATACAAGTAAAAACATGGTGAGATCCGTACATAGTTGTTGTCACAAAAGGTATGTATAACCATCATAATAGGAATAGAAATAGAATGGAAATATTAGCCATAAAAATCCATATATACATCATTACATTTGCGCATGAAAATCAAGGGAATTAATTTCTCAATAATAAATGAAATGGACCAACAGTGATGGGAATACCACGTTCCACCCGATCATAGATTGGTTGAGCCAAATCTCTCTTCAGCCAATCAACCCCGTGTCATATTCCAAGCATGAATGTGGGACTCATAGAAAACATCAAAAAAAACCAATCAATGTGGATGCCATTAGAGTTCTCCACCTACATCGTGAGGAATTTGAAATCCTCCTAGTCTCTCAGGCTTTACTGTGCATCCGCAGTGTAATCCAAGAATCACTAGACCCGACACTGAGACAAAATCTTCAGGCTTTACCGTGCATTCCATCCCAAAACCACTAGGCCCAACGTAGAGGAAATCAACCTCTTGGCTTTACTGTATATCCCTTCATTCACCGACAAGGATTCCTAGGCCCACCGAGGCACACAATCTGGCTTTACCGCAACCCACAGTCTAGTTCAAGGGTTACTAGGCCAGTGGCTTCATGCATCCTCAGTCTGGTTTAGGGACCACTACCACCATGTGCTTTTCAATTTGGAGATCCACCCCACTCAGCTTCAAATCCAATCGACCATCCCACACAAACCGCATGAAAGAACCCATCTCATCAAAGCTATCAGGAAATGGCAAGGCTAGGCTAAAAATATTGTCACACCTAGAAAAACCCATGCCATGGTAGAAAATAAACACTTTCAATCCCTTGCATGCCAAATCTAGAAAGGAAAATACACATGCAAGTTGATACCTGCAATGAATCCTGTTGTGGCTTCTTGATCCTGCCTTTCCCTGCTTGATCTTTGCTTCCTCTTTCCTTCTTTGCCTTTCTTGCTCAAATGCCAAAGTGCTCCAAGAAAACTCTGTGTCCAAGAGTATGAGAGAGAGAGACAAAATAATGAGAGACTCCAAAGCTAAACTGAAAAAGGTTACCAATTGATCCTCATAAGCCTTTTTATGAATGAGGCCTCTATTTTCTTCATTTTCCATTATTTTCCTTCATTTTCCTTCTCACATGAAACCTATGACCTTTCACCTCCTTTTTCTCCTAATTTCCCTTATTTTCATAAATAAATGTGCCAAAAATGCCATTTTGCCTTTTAATGCCTTAGCCATTTCCTTTGCCAATTTCCTTAGCTATAAACAACCAAATGAACACACACTAGGATGTCCTGCCGAACATTCAGCTTGGAATAAATGTCCCAATCATCCGTGGTTATTGTTTTTAACATTTATTACATGGAATTTCCACCAGGATTGTTATAGAACCCTCCCCCTTGGGGGACACCATCCTCGCTATTCAAGCACACCTATACCTCAACCACCTGCTAAAAGAAGACATACTACTCATGGAGCTTTATAACATAGCTCGAAGCAATATTTACAATGAAAGGTCTGCTCAAAAGAGAAACACCATGATAACATGACAACATATTTCATAGTGGAGCTTTATAACACAACTCATTACAATTTACAATTATCATCCTGCTCAAGACAAACCCATCTGACATCATAACATCATGATAACATAACCACATGAGAGTGTAATAGCATAACACCCATACCCCATAGTGGAGCTTTATAACACAACTTGTTACAGTATTTACATCTGTACACATGTGTACATACAACAACATCATCAAAATTATATATACCAAAACATATGCCAAATCATATACCAAACATATATTAAACATACACTAATAGCATACAACATATATCGAAACATCATAGGGCATATATCAAAACATCATATAACATATATCAACCATCATAAAGCATGAATCGAACCATCATAAATCATATATCAAACCATCATGAAGCATATATTAGACCAACATAAAGAAAATACTAAACCACCATGAATCATATACCAAGACATCATAAGTAAATACTAAACCACCATAAAGAAACCGCCAAACCACCATATCAAGTTGCTTTGCCTCAACTGGAAAACGAGGAAGGATACATAGCCCGTATCTGATCCTCCATCTCTCATGTAGCTTCAACGGGCCCAAAGTGCTTTCATTTCATTTTTTAACTTGCTCTATTGTTCAGTTCTGGAGCATGAGCACCTTTTTTTGCAATATACACTAAGGCTCCGACTAGAAGTCTCCATCTAGTTCCACCTGCAATATAGACTAGTCAAACACATGATGAGCATTCTTAACATACTTCTTAAGCAAAGATACATGGAAAACATCATGGAATTTCACTATTGGAGGCAGTGCAAGTTGATAGGCTACTGGCCCAATCCGCTCAATGATACGAAAGGGTCCACAAAACCATGGTGCCAACTTGGCACATGAACCAATCCGCAAGGAGCTCTTCTTTAGCTTGATGCGCAAGTACATTTATTCCCCAACCTAGAACTCCTTGAACAACCTGTTCCTGTCTGAATAACTCTTCTGCCTATCCTATGTTGCCTTAAGATTTTTCGTGATCACCTTCATCTCATGTTCCATGTCTGCCAACATATCTTGTCCAATCAATACTCTGCTAACTAGATCACTCCAACTAATGGGATTGTTACAACTCCATCCATACAATGCCTCAAAAGGACTCATCCTTAGTGACTCCTGATAACCGTTGTTGTATGCAAACTCGACCAAAGGGAGATAATATTCCCACTTCCTCTACAGATGCATCACATACATCCTCAATATGTCCTCCAATATTCGATTGACCCTCTTTGTTTGTCCATCTGTCTACAGAAGATAAGTTGTGTTGAAGGCCAACTCAGTGCCTAAAACTGCAAATAACTTCTTCCAAAACTTGGAAGTGAACTTCGCATCCCTATCTGACACAACCTTCTTCGAAACACCATGTAGTCTAACCACATTTCGGATGAATACCCGTGCCACATCACTAGCTGATAATGTAGACTTCACCGGAAAAAAGTGTGCAACCTTTGTTAACCTGTTCACAATGACCATGATGGAATCATGATGTTTCACTATCTTCAGCAACCCTGACCAACCCATCTGCTATAAGAAAATGATCCAAGTCCTGTGCACCTGCACCTATACCTGTACCACTACATGTACATGTACCTTTTTCATCAATTGTAACTATACTTGTACTATCATTTGTACATGTACCTGTACTATCACCTATACTTGTACTCTACTGCAATCTATGCACAATCTTCATATATCTGACATCATGTTATCCTACCTGCAAGATCCTATCTTGTAGATCTATCCCATACGAGTTCATAGCTTCCAAGTTATGTATCAAAATATATCCATCTACTAATAGCATCTACCACTCTGTTCTCCTTGCCTTTAATGTACCTAATCTCAAAGTCAAACTCACTAATCGTGGCTAACCATCTAGCCTGCCTGTCATTTAGATTCGGTTAGTCAAACAAATACCTCAATCCAATTTGATCACTCATAAGCACAAACCGCTTGCCAAGAAGATAATGTCTCCACATCTTCAATGCATGTGTAATCGTTGCCAACTCAAGATCATGTGTGGGATAGTTCTGCTTGTGCTCATTTAGTTTTCGTGACTCATAACATACCACTTGTCCATCCTGCATAAGGAATCCACCAAGCCCTCCCTTGCAAGCATTTATACACACTACAACTCTTTGTCTGGACCCACAATCTGTAGCATTGGTGCATGTGTCAGCAACTGCCTAAGCTGCTCAAAGCTAGTCTCACACTCTGCAGTCCATTCAAACTTCTTACCTTTCCTCTGCAATGATGTGATAGGATAAGAAATATGCGAGAAGTTCCTGATGAACCTCCTATAATAGCCTACCAGACCCATGAAAGATCTCACCTCATCCACATTCTTAGGAGCTACCCACTCCATGATGGCCCTTATCTTCTCTAGATCTACTGAAATACCTTCCTTGGAGACTACATGTCCCAAGTATTACATCTTAGTCTGAAAGAAACTTGTTGAGCTTAGCATACAACTTATGATCTCTCAACAACCTCAATACTCCTGCTAAATTCTCGGTGTGCTCTTCCTCATTTTAGAATATACTAGTATATCATCGATGAACACAATAAAAAAATTATCCAAGTATGGATGCAACACACTATTCATCAAACACATGAATGTAGATGGATCATTAGTTAAGCCAAATGGAACAACAACAAACTCATAATGCCCATACCTGGTCCCAAACACAGTCTTGTATATGTCCTCCTCTTTGATGTGTACCTAATGGTATTCGGATCTCAGTCAATCTTCGAGAACACTGCTGCTCCCTGCAACTAATCGAACAAGTCATCAATCCTCGGCAAAGGGTATCTATTCTTGATAGTCACTTTGTTCAACTACCTGTAGTCAATACATAATCTGAGGGTACCATCTTTCTTTCTCACAAACAAGACCAGTGCGCCCCAAGGTGATACACTTGGCCTAATGTATCCCTTTTCCAACATCTCCTTCAACTGCAACTTTAACTTAACTAACTCAGGTGTGCTCATCCTATAAGGTGATTTCAATGATGGAGTTGCCCCTGTCACTAAATTGATAGAAAATTCTACATGCCTATGAGGTGGAAACTCTATAACGTCCTCAAGAAATACATGCCTAAACTGTTGTAAAACCGAATACTTTTTCAACACATATGCATCCTCATCCTGCTTACCCTTATCACTAGAAATGTGTACTAAAAATAGCTTGTACCCTTTCCTATGGCTACACTTTGCTTGCATAGTTGTCACCATCCTAACTAGTGTGGCTTTATTCTTACCTTGAAAGACTCTTGGTTCCCCATTGTCATCAACACACTCAATAGATTTTCCATAACAATCAACCTTGGTTCTATGAAGATACAACCAATCCCTAATAACATATTGTATGAACCCAACGGTAATACATTCAAATGCGTTGTTGTAGGCATACCATTCAAATCAAATGCGCAAACTCTTACCCAATGATGAACTCGCTTCTTCATACCTATAGCCAACTACACTACCAAGACTCTGCATGCGACTCCTTATTCAAACCACACTTATCCACCAAGTAAGGACTAACATAGCTATAATTAGATCCAGGGTCAATAAAAATAGAAATAACTTGATCATGAAGCTTACTGTCCATCTCAATGATAGATTCTTGGTGTTCTGCTTTCCCGTTGTCCATTGTTGCATAGATACATGGAATACTCTCGCCAACATCCCCAACAGTCTAGGCCTCCTGTGCACTGTATATCTTAGGCCTTCCACCTTGATGCTACAGACAATCTCTCCTAAGGTGTTCTTCACCACATGTCCAACACTCCAACCGACCAATGCCCTCACCTCTATGTTGTTTATGCTATTGTTGTGGCCCATATCCCTATCTAGCTGCATTAAATCTCTTTTGTGGTGCCACATTTTCCTTCCCATCTGCATGTTGATGCCTTGTCTTCTTAGGCTAACAGTTACCTCTACCTTTGTCTTTTCCTTTCCATCCATGCTGAGATTCATTCTTACACTTTGATTGTTTATAGAAATGCTTTAGTCTCCCAATGACTTCCTCAAGTGGCAGAGGCTCATCATACTCAATTTGATCTCTAAATGCTAATGGCAAACCGCTAAAAAATCTTTAAACCTTAGCCTTCTCATCAGTAAGATACGTACATACCTCAATAACTCAAGAAACTTGGTTGTATACTCTTCATCTATCACTCACCTGTCCTTAACTCATAGAACTCTTTAGCCTTGTTGTCATAGTACCTGTCTGACAAGCACTTCTTCCTGAAAATCCTCTTGAATTCCCGCCAACTCAAGGCATCTGTCTTGATGTCTCTAACCCACTTAACATATTCCCATCAGATGTCTACTTTAAATTTCAAGCTAAAGATATCTATCTGAGCCTTCATGTTATCTATACTCATGCAACTAAAATAATTTGTTCATGCCAAGTATCCAAGCCTCTGCATCCCCAAGATTCTTCACATCTCCATCAAAAGTAGGTGGTTTTTCTTTCTTGAATTCATCTGGAAAGCACCCCCTATCATTCCTCATGTAAGGATGATAGCGATGACAACCATGATGTCTATTAGAACCAAAACTAGAATAATACCTGTACTCATCACCCCTCCTTTTGGGAGTGTCCAACAACCTACCATCTCTCACCGTGTTAGATCTATCTGACCTGTGTCTACCTAGAAATGTACTGCCATATGCTCCATTAGTTCCATCCTCATGTGCATGGTTGATCCGAAGCAGCCCTTGTCGCTACAAGTCTAACAGACTCTGAATAAGTATTGCAATAACCTCCACTTGCTTCTCTTGTGCCTGTATGATCTGGTCATTATCTTCCTTACAACTCCTTATATCTTCCTTTAAGCTCCTCAGTGTATCGACCAAATCAGAAGTATGCCCCACACCACGCTGCTCATATGATGCATAGGGATATTCTATGTAGTCTACCACCTTGCTAGCCATTTGATCACTTTCTTCTTGTAATGCATAATATGTCAGATAAACCAAATCACAATAGATCAACATCCCTTAGTATAGCTTGGGGAGTATACCTTGTCTACAATATCACCAAATCAGTGTGATACATGTATAACATAATCATAACAACATATAGACATTGCAAATAAATCTATCAACATACAAACATCACTCTAGTTAGGGTCCAATCATCAATGCAAGGCCATATCAACAATGCATGTTATGACCTCATGCATGATACAACCATTACTTCACTATACACATTGCTACATGCAACTAGTAGCATGCATAAGAAATGCCAAATCAACTACACCTACGCATAAATGCATGTAGTCGAACATAACCAATCAGTTCTTGTAATCAACCTACAAGACTGATGCATCTAATCAAAATATTCAAAATGTAACCTAACATACGGGGATATAAGTAGGTGACATAAATTCAACATGTAAGCAACAAATAAACATATACAGTCAGTCACATACTTATTTCAAATACATTTCATGAAATTAATATCAAATCCTCCATGATAACCATACTACAACCCTAATCCATTATCAAGAAAATGAAACAAATATATAAGTGTAAGAGACACACATGCAATTGGCATGCATGCATGATCAACACACAATCAACCCATTCAGTCTAAGAATTGAACCATGCTCTGTTACCACTCTGTAACACCCTCCTCCCACATCTACCCAAGAAACCATGCTAACCAGGGTAAACATGGGATGAGAGGCTACTATGATTAGATTCGACCTCCTAGGTGACCTTAAGGAAGTGGAATCAATGAAACATCACACACAATCATCAAACATCATCCACAGAACCTTCAGGAGACAAGTCAGTCACTCAGATAGTTTGTCCTTGGGTCCTACTATTGTTTGAGAAACTTAGGGCAAAGTAACACTCCACATACATTGCCCATGTGAGTTATAACGCTCCCCAACATGTTATAATGCTCCCCAAACACTGCCCAGGTGAGTTAGTCCCTAAACTAATGCTTTGTTTGCTAGCATTCTAGGCTTTGAGCCACCTTTTTTGGCCCAGAGCCCAGGACATTGCCCAAAATGGAATGATCACTTAAAATTGGTAAGAATACAAGGAAACAAAGATGCAAAAGAAATAAGTTGAACAAGACCATAACCAAACCCCTAATAGCCATGACAAGAATTTCGTCAAACATATCATCAACATGTAACCTACAGGTGTAAACAACATAGTTAAGTGTAGGGACCTCATACTTATCTGAGAATCACCATGAACCATTGTTTCCTAATGTCATTTGTTGCCTTATCATTTATTAGATCATAGATACATTATCCATTCAAATACAAGTAAAAACATGGTGAGAGCCATACATAGCTGTTGCCACAAAAGGTACGTATAACCAGCATAATAGGAACAAAAATATAGTGGACATATTAGCCATCAAAATCCATATATACATCAGTACATTTGCACATGAAAATCAAGGGAATGAATTTCTCAATAATGAATTCAATGGACCAACCAGTGATGGGACTACCACATTCCACCCGACCATAGATTGGCTAAGCCAAGTCTCTCTTCAGCCAATTACCCTTGTGTCATATTCCAAGCATGAATGTGGGACTCATAGAACACATTAAAAAACACCAATAAATGTGGATGCCACTGGAGTTATCCACTTACACCATGAGGAATTTGAGTGCCTCCTACTCTCTCATGCTTTACCGTGCATTCGTAGTCTAATCCAAGGATCACTAGGCCCGACACTGAGACATACTCTCCAGGATTTACCGTGCATTCCATCTCGAAATCACTAGGCCCAACGGAGAGTAAATCCACCTCTTAGCTTTATTGCATATCCCTCCATTCACCGACAAGGATCCTAGGCCCACCGAGGCACACAATTTGGCTTTAGTGTAACCCACAGTCTGGTTCAGGGGTTACTAGGCTAGTGGCTTCATGCATCCTCAATCCGGTTCAGGGACCACTACCACCATGTGTTTATCAATTTGGAAATCCACCCCACTCAGATTCGAAACTAATCTAACCATCCCACACAAACCACATGCGAGAACCCATCTCATCAAAGCTATTAGGAAATGGCAAGGCTAGGCTGAAAATATTGTCGCACCTGGCAAAACCCATGCCATGGTAGAAAAGAAACACATGCAATTTCATGCATGCCAAATCTAGCAAGGAAAATACACATGCAAGTTAATACTTGCAATGAACCCTGTTGTAGTTGCTTGATCCTGCCTTTCCCTACTTGATTTTTGTTTCCTCTTGCCTTATTTTCCTTTCTTGCTCTAATGCCAAAGTGCTCCTAGAAAACTCTAAGTGTCCAAGAGTATGAGAGAGAGACAGAATAATGAGAGAGCTCCAAAGCTAAACTGACAAAAGGTTACCAACTAATCCTCAGAAGAATTTTTATGAATGAGGCCTATATTTTCTTCATTTTCCATTATTTTCCTTCATTTTCCTCCTCACATGCAACCTGTGACCTTTCACCTCCTTTTTCTCCTAATTTCCCTTATTTTCATAAATAAATGTGTCAAAAATGCCATTTTTTCCTTTTAATGCCTTAGCCATTGCCTTTTCCAATTTCCTTAGCCATAAACAACCAAATGAACACACACTAGGATGTCCTACCCAACATTCAGCTTGGAATAAGTGTCCCAGTCATCCGTGGTTATTGTTTTTAACATTTATTACATGGAATTTCCACCAGGGCTGTTACACAAATCAACTTCATAGAATATAAAAGAGACCTATAAAGCTACCATAAGAAGATAATGAACATACATAAAAATGATACAATAAATGATAACAAAAAGGAAAATCTACAAGTTAAAAACCCTCACTGTTTGCAGGGGCCCTCCTTAAACAAGTTGTATCAAGCTTTAATGAACAGTTAACTGTGCATCAAGTCTTCAAAGGCACTTCCATTAAATAAAAACACAGAGTTTCAAAATGATTATAGTAAAAAAAATATGCATTCACCATCGTCCCCCGTTTTGTCCTGCCTTACGGTATTTATGAAAGCCATTCAATAAATGTTTAAGGCTTTCATGCCTACTTTCTGCTAACAGAGTTCTAATTCAAACTTATCAAACTGAGACTCCTAATTTTAGCTTCTAACAGATAGCGATTCATTCACAATTTTCTATTCAAAAAAGAAAATCATGAGGCATTTTCATCTCGGACTCTCGCTCGCTTACTCCAGCTACGTGTTGACTTTTCCTTTGACCACACGATTTAGGCTTTCTTCTAATGATTTGATGTAGATAAATAGGAGGAGATCATTGAGGGGGTCAACCTCTTTCTGCCCATATCTTTATTTCCTTGAATGACACCTCGAACCCTGTTCAATAATGGAGTTGGCCGCAGAATTGCACAAATCTAGTAGCCAATGCAAAATTTAACTTAATAATAAGGAACATTTTTGAAATATAAAAAATAGGATAATCAGTACCTTATCTATATCAAAACCTGCAATTTGATGCCTATCAAGTAAAAAATAATGGTCAAGGAGAAGGAAAACAAGTAAAGAAGAGTGTCAAGATGAAGCATTTATGAGGCTCTACATTCCCCCACATGGAGGTCATTGATGTCCTCATGCAAATGCAAAAAATACTTCCCTTGTCAACTACTGTATCTCCTTTGAAACTCGAGCTAGCACATCTAAATTTGCTTTTTCACCTTTTTCCTTGCCACTCCCATCCTTGGCTTCTTCATTAGAATTTTGTATTTCAAATTTATTACTTTTCTTTCAAGGACCTTATTCTTTTGTTTCAGCTTCTTATTTTTCTTATACCACAGACCCAAATGTAAGAGAATATTGTCGTTTTGGGTTTTTAGATTTCATTCTTCATCTTCAAGGCTTCATGTTCCTTTTGTAAGTGTCTATTTAGCATCTCCAGCGCAAATATTTCTTATTTTAAAATATTTACGACTGGAGGTTCTTGTGGGCTACTAGATTGAACTTCTTTTTCATGCACTATTGAATCAAATGTCTTTTCTGCAACTTTCTTTTCTAGAGATTCGATATAATCGTATAATTATTGTTGCACTGGATCTATCTCTGGTGTTTCTTGGCCTGGGCTTTGAATGGGTGAAATGAAAGTAGGTGAGGGAGTCCTATGTTTCTTTGTTTCCTCATATTCCATTACTTTTAGAGATGATTCCTTTAGTGCTTGATTAAGCCTGACACTTCTTCTCACATTTGATGGAGGAGAGTTTTTTATTTGAATTCTTTTCTTTTCTGTTTTGACCTCCTCTATCTCCTTGGATGTGTTTTCTTCTTCTCTACTGAATTTATCTCTTCTAAAAAATTTCTTTTTGATGCTTCCTAAAAATTTTGCAATAGGAATTTCATCCTCTGATTGTTCCTGGGACTTTTGTTGAGGTAACTTTTGAATAGGGCTTTCATATACTCTTTTTCTCCCTCCTTTTCCTTTACTACTATTGTCCTATTCTTCTTCTTCTCCCTTAAATTGGTTTCTAAGTAAGAAGTTTTCCCAATCAACTCCTAAACCCTTAAGGTGGAATTCAATAAGCATTTTGATGAGGCCATGATGATACATAGTAGTTTCTATAAATTAAATATTTTTTTGTACATTTCCTAAAAAAATTCTTAAGCTATTCAACAAAAAGTATGGGAGATTGGTCTCATTTCCTTCTAGAAAATGCATCATTAGACAAATGTGATAAAAGAACGTGTAGCCAAACCTTCCTTCACAAGAGATAATTTTGTGAATAACCAGTAATAGATTTCTCCATTTACTTTTAAGGGCAATTCTTGTGATTCCTTTCTTAAAAATGGATATGTCGATACCTGGATTCTTTAAGAAAATTTTCCATTCTTCACTTTCTATGCCTCTATTTTTAAACCATTGTTCTCCTCCTCTGGATAGGCCAGTGGCTTCAACAATAAGGGACTTTATCACTGTGAATTTAACATCTCCAATCTCAACTTCTACTCCATCAAAAGCTTTGGCGAAGTATTTGGTCACCTCTTTGTTGAAACCATCAAATTTCTCCATGAAATGCAGCCACTGCACTTTCTAAAACATGTCTTTCACTTGCGGGTAACCTTCCATGAACTTTCTTCCATTTGGTTCAAACCTCACAATTATCCCCATGATCGGAAATTTTTGCCTTGGAATTGTTTCTTGACATAAAATGTATCAAGGTTTCAGAATGAGGGGTTTCGGCAAGGGTATAAATGAAAATGAGGACGAGAGATGAATGAGTGAAGTGACCATTCTAGAGTATTTAATGAATGTGCGTTGGTGATTTCGGCGATATCTTCAATGTATTCGAATTTGAGTTGGGAGTGTTGTGAAATGATTGGAGGCAAATGACGGTGTTACGACCAAAATATCCTTCAACCTTAGGCAATCATGGTTTTTAACATGTGGTACAATCATCATAAAATTCATATACTTAATGTTTTTTTATCCTTATTACTAAATTAAATGTTTTCATACCTTTGCATACCCTTACTTTGATATTTCTGACCTTTGTTTACTGCTTTCTTCATTGTCTTCAGGTGCTTTCAAGAATGAATTTGATCACTGCTTCAATTGCTCCAATTGGTGGTTCTTGTTAAACATCTGCTGTAGAATTCTATGAAAGCTGCAGATTTCTTGCTATTCTATAGCTATTTTATTTCTAAAAAGTAAAAGAGGGACAAAAAGAATATGGGAATGGGAAAAAAAATAAAATGCCAAAATTACTTGGTTTTCACCCTAAATTTTCTGTATAAACATGCCAACAGTGTTGGTTTTCATGTTTATACAAAAATAAAAAAAAAAAAATTATATATATTTTTATCATTTTTTTATTATATATATATATATATATATATATATATATATATATATATTAGAAAAGAAAAATACCTATAAGTCAAGTTGGAGGAGAAGGAAAATCCTTCTTAACCAACTGGAAATCAGTGTTGTCTTGCAAATGTTTGATAAACTCCTCCTTTGTTAATGGCTTATGATAGATTCTTAATCGATGAACATTCACAAGAAAAGTGGTTCTTTATTCATCAATAATTTTGATCCTAATTGGTCCATTATCAAACAATGTTTCAATCTCATAGGGCCCAAGCCAATGAGTTTTAAATTTCCCTTGGAAATCTTTGAACTTTGAATCAAAAAGTAATGCCCAATCTCCTGGCTGAAACTTTCTTTCTTTGATATATTTTCCATGCTATCTGGATCTCTGTTGTTGAACTAGGTTGGTTCTTTGGATTTCATCTTGTCTTATTTCATCAAGTTCATTTAACTGCTCCATCCTTTGTCTTTGTGCTTCTGAATGGTCAAGACCCAATTTCACTGTTGTCTTGAAATTTTTCACCTAAAACTCAATAGGAAACAAGACTTGCTTTCCATAAACTAGCTCATAGGGAGTGTGCCCTGTAGTGTGTGTCCATGTGGTACAGTATGCCCATAAAGCTTCTGGAAGCTTTCCTTCCCAGTCTCTTCTATGAAGATGCACAATTTTGGTGAGAATTGCTTCAATTACTTTATTGGTGGACTCCTCTTGTCCATTTGCTTGTGGATGGTATGGAGTGGATTTTCGATGTTTGATTTTGTACTCCTCCATTGTCTTCTGTACCAACTTGGATGTGAATTGAGTACCTTGATCTGTTACAATTTCCCTTGGGAAACCAAAATGAGTAAAGATATCCTCAAAAAGAAATGAAATTACAACATTTTCAATAGCAAAATGAAGTGCTTTAGCTTCTACCCACTTTGTAACATAATAAGTGCAAACAAGAATTTACCTTTTCTGTCTTGATGGTGGATTGATTGGACCAATAAATCTAAAGCCCATTTTTCAAAAGTCTCAATAAGTACCTGAGGCTGTAGAGGCATTTCATCAAAGAGAACATGCTTCCCCATCCTTTGACAACTATCACATCTCTTGACATACTCCTTAGCATCCTTAAAAAGGGAAGGCCAATAGTATCCTAAGAGAAGGACTTTGTAGGAAGTTATTTTTTCAATGAAGTGTCCTCCATATGTCTCATCATGACAAGCTCTCAATATCTCTGGTACTTCATCTTCTCTAACACACCTTCGGATGATTAGATCTGGCCCTGTTTTATACAATTCTTCATTTATCCATGAATACGATTCACTAATTTGAATTACCTTCCTTTTTTCTCGAGGAGATAAATATGATGGTAACTTCCATGTAGCCAAATAATTAGCAATATTTGCAAACCATGGAGATTTAGTAGATACTGCAAAAAGGTATTCATCAGAAAAATTATCTTCTACAGGCATGTCATTATTATAATTTTGAATCCTTGATAAAAAGTCAGCAATTGTATTTTATTTTCCAAGTCGATCCAAAATAATGACGTTAAACTCTTGCAACAACAACAACCATCTTGTCCTAGGCTCTCTCAGGCGCAGGAGATCTCTGTTAGTTTTTGATGTGGAATTAGACTGCAGCATTCCTTAATTCTGGAGATGTCTGGGCCTTTATTCCTTTGAGCATTTCGCTAATTCAGATTCTCCAAACCTCGAGACCGAACCATTCTGTGCTGGTCGCTGTTAGGATCCACAGAATCATCCACAAGGGAAGTTAGAACACAACCTCGGCATTCCAGTCTTTATTCGTCGCTGGAAATCACTACTGTGTCTGGGTAGGTGCTGGTTTCTGGATCACAACATAGCAATCCGCCAGACATTTCAAAAAGAAAATGCAGTGATTCACGGGTTGATCCAGCATTCCTCTTTTTGGAAAAGGAACAACAGAAAAATACAAGAGCCTATCCTTTGGAAAAGGAACAACAAAGAAATGAAAGAGTTGTTCCATCGGGAAAAAGGAACAACAGAAAATACAGCAGAAAAGGAACAACAAAAAATATAGCAGAAAAGGAACAACAGAAATCTACTGATAAGGTGAGCAATGTCGGCATTGTTGACATATTTAATGCCAACCATAAGCACAAGGTATCAATCCTCTAGACAAATCAAAAGACAACAAGCAATAGCCTTTGGACGACTCAGCAAAGGATGTCACGTGCGATGGGTCTTCTATGCAAGAAAGGAGCAGAGCTAAGACGCGGCTCGCATAAGAAGCGGAACTCCAAGACGACTTTCTGAATCCAAATCAAGAGCACTTTTAAGCCTTTTCTACAATCAATTGCAAACCTGTAACAATGAATTACAGAGAAGCCCTGTTAAAGCCCGCGACAGCTGTTTTGTCGAATCATAAATAAAAACTACCCGTTATTGTCAAAAAAAAAGAACAACAACCATCTTGTAATTATGCCATTAGTGATAGGTTTATTCATTAGGTACCTAATTGCAGAATGATTTCTATGTACAAAAGTTTCTTAGCCAATAATGTAATGTCTGAATTCATCGATAGCATGGATAACAACTAAAAACTCCTTTTCTATTACATTATAATTTAACTTTGCAGGAGTCAAATTTTTACTGGTGTAATAAATGGCATAAGGAGTTAAATCTTATTGTCCTAGTACAACTCCTAAAGTTGTGTCTGAAACATCAGTTGAAATGTGAAAAGGTAATTTCCAATTTTGTCCTCTAATAAGGGGTGCTTTAGAGATTTTTTCTTTCAATGTTTCAAAGGCCTTTTGGCAATCAAAATTCCAAGTGAATTCATAGTATTTTGTGAGAAGTTTGAAAAGTGGAGATGCAATTTTTGTAAAGTTTCCTATGAAACTTATATAATAACCAATGAAACCACGAAAACTTCTAACATCTCGTTGACAAGTTGGAATTGATAATTTAGAAATAACATCTACTTTAGATGTGTCCACTCTAATTCCATTTCCTCAAATATGGTGTCCTAAAACAATTCCCTCAGTAAACATCATAAAACATTTTTCATGGCTTAATGAGAGATTTTCCTCTTTATATCTAATGAGAACTTTTTCCAAAATTTTAAGAGGTTCTTCAAAATAATTTCCATAAACTGTAAAATCATCCATATACCCTTCCACGCAATCATGAATTAGATCATAAAAAATGCCTAACACTGCTCTTTGGAATGTTGTAGGTGCATTACATAATCCAAAAGGAAGTACTCAGTAAGCATAAGTTCCCCATGGGTAGGTAAAGGTAGTTCTATCTTGGTCTTCTGGGGCTACTTGGATTTGATTATACCCACTAAAACCATTTAAGAATGAAAAATATCTCTTTCCTGCCAATGTATCTAAAACCTTATCTATGAAAGGAAGTGGAAAGTGATCTTTTAAAGTGGCTTTATTCAATTCCCTATAGTCAATACACACTCTCCATTTTCCATTCCTTTTAGGAAAAAATTGCTAAGGGTGAAGCCAACCGATTGCTTGATATTGGATAGATGAAATTGACATTCAACAGTTTTTGTAGTTCCTCCTTAACAATTTCCCTTCGCTTTGGATTCATTATTATTTGAGTTTGTTGAATTGGTTTGGAATTTTCTTCAATGTAGATATTATGTATACAAGTATTAGGATCAATTCCCTGCATGTCATTATATTCCCATTCATAGGTAGAGGAATGTTCTTGTAACATCTTTATTAATTATTTATTTTGAAATTATCCCAAATTATTGTTGATATTCAAAGTTTTTCCTTGAAATATTTCAATTATAGAATTGCCAAAATTTCCCATAGAATGCAAGGATAGTTGATGAGATTGTAAATATTCAATATTGTATTGTTATTGAAAACTCTAACTAGATTCGCAATATAATGAAGATTCATTATTTCTATTAGATTCAAAATTTGATCTTCCTCATCTATTTGTGAAGCAACAAAGATTGGTCTTATATCAATGTAATCATTTATTCATTCTTCATTTTCAACCTCTGTTGTTGTTTTTGCATGTGGATACAGTGTGAATTTGTTTGTTGAGATCCCATCAGAAATGAACATATCACCAGATCTATAGCTTAAGAAAGCATCATCATGGTCTTCCTAGAATCAATGGATGTCCTCCTAAGTTATTCTTGGGTGTTAAAATCATAAAATCAATAGGGTATTCCAAAGAATCTAAGGATACATATATATCCTCTAATACACTAACATGTTTGATTACAGATCTATCTACCAATTGTACCAATGTAGTTGTAAATTCTAGATTAGAAAGTTTTGATTGATTCATAGTTTGTTTACTCATGATGTTTATAACTGCTCCTAGATCTATCAATGTATTTGGGATCTCTACACCATTGATGTGTGTTTTCACAATGGGACTTCCTGCATCAAGATATTTCTGAATTGTTGTCTTACCCATCATGATATCTGCAATTTTTCCAATTAGTTGGATTCTTTTGATTTCTTTTCTTTTTCTTGCTAGTCTTTTTATGCTCAATTCCCTAATTGTCTTTGCAAAAATTGGTATTTCCTTAATGGATTGTAGCAAAGGAATCTTTATGCAAACATTTTTAAGTTCATCTAACATGTCATAATCAAGCAATAAATATGTTTTTCTACCCCTTCATCAATTTTTAATCTCTCAGGAAAAGTTGGTTTTGAAACAGATACTAAAGGTTGTTCCATAATACTTGTTTTTGAGTTTTTTCTTTCTCATTAAGAGGCTTCTCTTCTTCAAAGATCTTTTCTTTTTCACTTTCTTGAATAACAACTGATGTGGACTTTTTTCCTAATAATCTACCAGATCTAAGTTGAACATTGTTTAGATCTACTGGAGTTATCATGTAAGTTTGAAAATTTTGTCCTTCCATATTGTAAACAGGTTGCGAGTTTTTATTATTGTTTGGATTTGGGTGTGGTTGGGCAGGTAATTGGTTTTGTGTTTGAGGAAATGGTAATGAAAGTTGTGGATTCAAATTGTGAGGTTGAGTTTGTTGAATGGGTTGAGGATAATATTGTGGAGGAAAAGTAGGATATGATTGTTGAAATTGTGGAAATTGAGGATATTGAGGATATTGAGGTACTTTCCATAAGGATTTTTGCATCCTTGTGACCAAGGTTGTGGCCAAGATTGCCAAGGCATTGGGGAAATCCAATTACTTTGTGATGATTGTGCAAATGGTTGAGTGTTAAAGCCTTGAGTTGTATTTGGTTGTGGATTCTGCCAAGGTCTTTTGGAAATAAAACAAATATGATCTACCTATTTTGGCACTCCTTCTTCTTGATAGACAAATTTAGGACCTAGTATTGAGGGACATTCTTTTGTATCATGATTTTCCGCACATATAACACAAGTTTCTACACTCTTTAAATCAAGAGGACATTCTCTTAGGACATGTTTCTTTCTGCACTTAGGGCAAAAAATGGACAATGCAACATTTTCAGCTTTTTTCTTGTTTTGTATTTTAAGGGTGTCAATTTGTTCACTAATACTCCCTAAAATATCTATTTTAAAAGTATCAAGCAAATTTCCTAATTCAACTCTACTTACTGTCCCAGCTGCAGATTTACTAATCATTGATAAAAGAGGATCTCTTGCTTTGCTTCTTGAAATGTGTATGCATAATTCACAAATTTCTCCTAGTGACAACTGAGAAATATCTCCCTTACACATTAGGTTGAGAAGATCAATCCACTCATCTCTAATGGATTTCAATAAGAGAGCTTTCAAGGTTTCTTCATCTAGGTTATTCATTCTTGCCCTTTTAACATTATAAAAAAATCTTTCAACGAAGTCTTCAAGATTTTCATCTTCTTTTTGTGCCATTTTATTAACTTCATCCTTAATATTATGGGGCATACAATATTCCTTATATTTCTCTAAGAATATAGTTTTCATTTGTTCCCATGTTCTTATGTAGTTTATTCCTAAACTCATAAATCATTTTAATGCTGCATCTTTAAGGGTTGCAGAGAATAATTTCAACTTTTTAGCATCATGCAGATAATCATATGATCTGCACAAGACTTCAAACTCAAAGAGAAATGTTTCCGAATCTTCACTCCTTAGTCCACGAAAGTTTCGAAGGATAGAGGGTGAGATATTTTTCATCGTCACATTTGTATCTTCATCGAGGATAGGAAATCCAAAGGGTTATGGATTTATATCTTCTCCTCTTCCTCTTCCTCTCCTCTTCCTCTTCCTCCACCTCCTCCACCTCCCCACCTCCCCTATTTCCTCCTCCAATCCTAGGTTGTTCACCATTTAAATTATGTCCCTCTCCTTCCCCTTCTCCAGCCATTGTAGATCCTTCAAAACTAATATAGGGTTCTGGTTCCAAGATTGGGTTTTCAACTTCCTCTAGTTCCTCTGGCTATTCTATCAATGGTTCGTTCAAATAGGCTTCTTCCTTCTCTTCTTTAGTAGGAACTTCCAGCTTTTGAGCTAGAATTTGTTCTCTAGTTGAAGATAGGAAAATTACTCTTGTTATTGGGGATATGGGATCTTATTCAATTATGGATTTTGTTGATGAAGTTGGTGAATCTCTAGGTTCGATTTCGGATCTTAATACCTCAAAGAGTTTGTGTTTTCCTGCTTTGGATGGAATTTGAGTTTCTGTGGGTGGTGTGGTACTATGAGGTCATGGTGGGGTAAGCGATGTTGTTGGAATTAAGCTCTTTCCTCTACCTACAAATCTACCCCTAGAGTCTCTTTCCCTATGCATATCATGTTTTCGTTTTTGTTGTTTGTTTTTTTTTATTTTATCCAAAAGAAATAAAGACTTCTGTTGACACCTTCCTCGCAACAACACCAAAATGTTTGTCAACTTAATTGTCTTAAATTGATTACATAAATTATCGACTGGAGTTGGTAAACTTGTGAAGTGCAAGTGCACAATATATGCTAGAAGCCTTTTATTAAGTTGGATTTATTGATTGATTGAGTTATTGAAAATGTGTCTCTAAGTTTTGTATTCCTATTTCAAAATGAAATTAACATTGCTATCTAGTGAAAATAAAATGATTGTGAATTTAAAGCTATATTTCTTACTTGAAAAATGAAACCATAAAGAACTCACATTTGTAAAAATAAACTCACACTTGCATAATGAAAACTATATTAAATCATATTTACTTCAAAATTGAAAGTTCAAGAAAATAACTGCAAACAAACCACTCTTCTTCTGAAATTAAACTAAGAAATTTTTTGAATACAAATGCTCTGAACATAAAGCTGGAAGAAATATATATACCCAAATCTATAGAGAGAAACATCTTATGATATGAAGTTGAAATGTTTTTTAATGAAATTCCAAAGAAATCACAAGGAAATCACTGGTATTTTGATGATTCAAATCAACTTCAGAAACTACAAAAGAGAGTTGTAAAGCTACCATAAGAAGATAATGAACATATGTGAAAATGCTACAACAAATAGTAACAAAAAGGAAAATCTACAAGTTAAAAACCCTCATTGTTTGTAGGGGCCCTCCACAAATAGGCAGCCTGAAGCTTCAATGAATAGTTAACTATGCATCAAGTCTTCAAAGGTGCTTCCATTAAATAAAAACACAGAGTTTCAAAATGATTACAGTCACAAAATATTGATTCACCGTCATCCCCTGTTTTATACCACCTTACGGTATTTATAAAATCCATTCAATAAATGTTTGAGGCTTTCATGCCTACTTTCAGATAGCAGTGTTCTAATTCAAAATTATCGAACTGAAATGCCTAATTTTAGCTTCTAACAGATAGAGATTCACTCATGATTTTCTATTCGGCAAAGAAAATCGTGAGGCATTTTCATCTCGAACTCTTACTCACTTGCTCCAGCTACGTGTTGACTTTTGCCTTTGACCACGCGATTCAAGCTTTCTTCTAATTATATGGTGCAAATAAATAGGAGGAGATTGTTGAGGGGATCAACCTCTTTCTACCCATATCTTTCTTTCCTTGAGTGGCACCTCGGACCCTATTCAACAATGGAGTTGGCTGTAGAAACGAATGTTAGTTGCAGAATTGCATAAATCCGATAGCCAATGCAAAATTTAACTTAATAATAAGGAACACTTTTGAAATATGAAAAATAGGATAATTGTTGCCTTACCTATGTCAAAACATGCAATTTTATGCCTATCAGGTCAAAAGTCATGGTCAAGGAGAAGGAAAATAAGTAAAGAAGAGTGTCAAGATGAAGCATTCATGAGGCTCTACAATTTAGGTGGAGAAATCTAGAGGCATCCATGTTTGTATAGGCTTAGTGATCCCTGGACTGATATGTGGTGGGATTACGATAAATCTTAGTAGTGTATGTTTCTTGTTTGGGCCTAGGAATCCATTTGTAGGATATAAAGTAAAACTAGTTGTATAAGTACTTGCTTTGGGCCTAGAAATCCTTGACCGGTTCTGGCAGGATATGCAGTAAAGCCTAAGAAGCATGGTTGGTTTTGTTGTGAGTCCCACATGCATGCTTGGAATATGGCACATCGGTGATTAGCTGAAAGAAAGATTTGGTTTAGCCAAATCTATGGTCATGTGGTACGTGGAAGTCCCTGACTTAGTTGGATTTTCATATGTTAATAAGAGCTCTTTTCCTCTTTTGTTCTATGTGTAAATGCACTTGTTACATTATGGCTATGATAGTTGCTCTATTATTGTTATTTATCTACTTATATGTTGGTTACAAACATGATTTTATGGTAGTCTTGAGTTATGGCTCTCATCATGTTTTGGTTAGTGTTATCACTTAAGAAGAAATTTCTAAATTGTTCACATCAGTTTGATTGTAAAGGTTAGGTGTTAGTCCAGGTTTAGTGTTTCCATGTTTGCTTTAGTGTCTAAGTCCTAGGAGTCTTGGTGGTATGGTTAAATAAAGGTCAACAATCCATTCTCATTCATCATTGGTCCCACAACTCACATAGATTCCATGTATCAAATTTGTTTTAAGGTTCTTATGTGTTACGAAACTGCATAGGTGTTTTCGTAGCGCAAAACCTAGAATTTACACTGGCTGCGCTACGAAATCAGGGATTCGTGCAGACCGTGTCAAATGTCATCCAACTGTCAAATCTATCAGAATCCTTTAATCTTACATCATCAATTGTCAGTCCATATACATTGTCTATCACATTCAACTGCTCATTCTTATCATTAGGTTCGTTAGGTGTATTGGTACGCTCAAGTCTCAAATTTAAAAAAAGGTGCCAAGTATTTTCAATTATGATTATGTATGGGTTCATGTATGAGAAGAAAATTGACAGGCATTTAATTAGAATTCTTTGAAGTCCAAGTGAAGTAGCTTCCCTTTTCATTTCAAGCGAGGCAATGATCGAGATTAAGATGGTGCAAGCTCTTTCAATTTTCATCTTGCAGGAATTCCATAGAGATGTCTACAGAAAAGAAGGATCATAGGTTAGGCAGGTGTCTAAGGAATGAGCCTGTAGGTTTAGATGTTCACCTGAAGAATAGTGAAGTTGAACAAGCTTTCAAACAGGTTGGTTGTTGGAGATTCTGTGAAAAACTTCAAGGAGGTCACATGCAAGTCACCAAAGAATTTGCTTTCAATTTCACAGGATTATATTCGAAGGTTGGAGTGCTTGAATTACCAATCTCTCCAGAGGTTATATCTGCAGTCACTGAAATTCCAAGGGATAGAGGAGGTGGTTTAAAAAACTTCAAGTTTGATATGACTCCTTGCAAGGAATTCTTAAAGCTAGAGTTCGTTGATTCAAACTTAAACAAGTCAGTGCCTTTGGATTCGCCTTTCTATCTGTTTCATAGCCTAGGAAAAATGTGTGCCAAGGTTCAATTGAAGAACAGCCTGAAGGACATACTTAGCTAAGAAAAACTACATAGTAAGCAAGGCTAAATCCTAAAGTTTTGATGTGGATCACCTTTTGAAGTTTACTTTGAAGAATGGTATCAGTTTATTCACTTTTGAACAGCCTTATGGCATATGGAAAAGTCATTTCAAAGGAAAGAGAGCTCAAAGAAGTCAAATTTTGGCATAAAACTGTGTTTTTGAAATCACGCAGCAGTTTTGTAGTGCACTATGAAACCACTGAAAAAGCCTGCACAAAAGACTCTGTTTTCTGCTTTTCCTAGTCAACTTCCAGAAGGGTTCTTGAGCAGTTGAGAGCTCAATTTTGAAAACTGAAAGAGGCTTTTCTTCATAACACACTGAACTACAAAAACCTCTTTTAGTTTCTTCAAATTCGTTCTGAGGTGGGAGGTATTTGTAGTTAAACTTGTGCTATGACACTGTTGTAGGTGCAGTTTTTCAAAAATCAAAATTTCTTGTTTTACACGTGTTCTTCAAGGATCGATTCTGGACAGCTGGAGTACTGTTTTAAAAAACCAAGAGAGGTTTTTGTTCTAGACATCATGGACTACAAAAACCTCATTCAATTTCATAAAATAAGTCAAGGATGAGAAGATAATTGCTCTGTCCCACGTGCCATTTTCAAGGATCCTAAACCTAAAAACAGGGAAACATGTTCCCTAATTTCTAGGGTTTGTCATTAGCAGTCAGGTGACAACGTGGAAGGCTTCATCAAATTCGACTTCTTGAGGTTGCAAGTTGGCAAAGAATGCTTTAAATGATTAGGTAAGGTTGTTGTAATCATAATAAGGAGTTACACTCCTAGTTGTATTAGGTCTCTAGGACTGCTAGTTAGCTGTCATTTGCATTTAATAGTTAGTTTTAAGTATCAATAGGTGTCATAGTAGGATGAATTCGAATTTCCCTCATGCTGGAGGAGGAATCTCAATTATGTAAAGAGCTCTATATATAGAAGAAGATCTAATGTACAAGAGGTTGGAAATTTTCAGAGAAAGACTCATACTATGCCATTGCAAAAGATTATGTTTTTATGAATGCAGACTTTGGCTTTACTTCTCAGGATTCAAAAAGAGTTCAATGGTGGCTTGTTTATGTTTGTCCTTATTTCCTTATTTGCAGTAGTATGAATGTATGATATTTAGAACTCATTGACATGCTCTAACTTCCTTCATACATTTATAGACTGTGTTTTCTTACATGTCTCTATGTGTTAACTGATATATATTGAACTTTTGATGCCCTGACTTCCATGTTTAGCTGACACTGTTATCATACTAAGCTTTTCTGACTCCATAATCCCAATGGATGTTTATTGATTGTGTTTCAACCACTTACACTTCTTCATTTGTTTAATAGAGTTAGCCATCTAATCCATTATCAATATCATTAATCCTTTGAGAGAGCCCTCTCACGTTGAGGAGGTTAAGCCTCAGCCAAAAGTAGGTTTGAAATAGTTACACTGAGATAGTATGATCATCAGCCTATCAGGGTCCTATTTTGGTGATAACAGTTAGTAGATGAAATTTTAATGAATGAATGACCTAATAGATGATAATGTAACTATTGTGATATGGAATTAGACCTTCTTGACGAATATAAGATAAGTATGAGGCCCCTATGTTCAGATGTGTTTTTATGACCTGTGCATTACATGTTCATGATGTGTTTTACGAAATGCCTGGCATGGTTAGGTTGGGTCAGGCTAGGTCCTTGTTCAAGTTTTACATTAGGGGCCTTGGTTCCTTGTTATTTATCACTTCTGAGTGTTTCATCGAGTTTTGGGTAGAGGTCTAGATCCTAGCCCTGAAAAAGTGGCTTAGATCTCATGGACATTGGCACAGGACTAGCTGGAAAAGACTGCAATCACTGGGAAGTAGACATGTGGGAGCGACTGGAGGGTTTCAGTCACATGGAGGCCTTGTCATGGGAGCAACTGGGGGTTAAGTTTAGTGAAAGGCTAAGTAACTCAAGGGTTGGGCACCTAGGGTGGTTGGTTAGCTCCTGAGGGTCCTGTAGCACCTTAGGGATGTTTGTAAAGTTTTGGTTAGTCGGTTCCACTTCCTTAACAATACTTAGGGAGTTGAATCATATCATAGTAAATCTTCAACACATGTTTATCCCGATGGGTCGGTAAGCTTGGGTAAGTGTGGGAGGAGGGTGTTATAGATACAATCCTCCCATTTGTGGATCTTTTTGTGATTCTTGTTCATTATTGACAAGATTTGTATGGTGAGGATCGGGAGAGAGTAATACCTCTATCTAAAGCTCTTCATACTCATCACACATTGTTGGATCACTGGATATTTTTACAGATGGAAATTGTAGAATATACCTTTTTTGCTCTTGAATATTAGTCTCACCAATGGATTTATTATTAGAGGGTTCAATATTTGATATAGGTGTTGATATTTCCTCAATTTGTTTTCCAAAATATTCACATTCAATATTTTTCAAAAGGATATGCTTCACATAACACTTCCTTTGAAATATAATCATGAAGAAAATATAATAATGAACTAGTAATATTCAATTGATGTCGTTTTGTTTCAAGCTTATGTTCTTGAAACTCTTGATGATGTATTCTCTCTAAAGCAAGGGAGAACCTCCATTTTTGAATCTATGAGTACCTACTAGATTTATTGAAGTTCCATAAGGTATTTGAAAGTTAGCATTAGATGTCTCTATGGAACAACCTTTCGGTGGTATCTCTTCAAAAATAATATCCCCTTAGTTTAAATGATGTAATTTATTTGCTTTTGAACAACATAACAAGCTTCAAAGATAAGGTGAGCTAAAAAAAAATACATTTAGCACGTATTAAACATAAAATGAAAGTATGATAACGATTTGATGCATTCTCTCTAAAGCAAGGGAGAACCTTCATTTTTTTTTTTAACAAGAATGGGTAATGGATATATTGCCAAAGGTGGAGCAAGCTCCTATTACAATCGACTGTAACTTAAAAAAACTGAGCAATGAGAGTGATCTGGGAACATAGTCCCTTCTCCATTGCTTATATTCAAAAATTCATTGAGATCTTTAGTTATTCTTGAATACTGTCTTACATATTGTCCCTCTAGAAAAGCAAATTTACATAACATTGGTCATTCTGCTTGTTATTCCTTCTGCTTACTGTTCCTTCTACTTGCCGCTCCATCTGCTTGTTGTACCTTCAGCTTGTTGTTCCTTATGCTTGTTGTTCCTTCTGATTGTTGTTCCTTCTGCTTGCTATTCCTTCTGCTTGTTGTTCCTTCTTCTGTTTGTTGTTCCCTCGGCTGTTGTTCCTTCAAATTTTGTTCCTTCTGCTATTGTTCATTTTGTTTGTTGTTCCTTCAAGTTGTTGATCCTTCGGATGTTGTTCCCTTTGCTACTGGAGAACCTTCATTTTTGAATCTATGAGAACCTACTAGATTTATTGAAGTTCCATAAGGTATTTGAAAGTCAACATTAGATGCCTCTATGGAATAACCTTTCATTTGCATCTATTCAACAAGAATGTCCCCTTAATTTAAATTATGTAATCTATTTTCTTTTGAACAACATAACAAACTTTATGTTAGGTCCCTATACTACTAGTGTAACCCCTTATTGTTATTAGTGCAACCCCTTTATTATATTGTTGTGCCAATGTAGTCCCCATATTGTTATTATTGTGCCCCATAGAAGCCCACTATTGTTATTATTGCGCCCTTACATTATTATTCTTATGCCGGCTCTGATTATATTATGACCCCTTAGACTCCTATATATAGAAAGGAGGTATTGTCATTTGTATAATCCAAGAATTGTTCATTTGTGTAATGTAAAGGAGGTTTTCCCCCTCCAAAAGGTTGATTTATAAGTCATTGATATATCTTTTCTATCTTTCTGTGAGCTGGTTTCATAACATTTGGTATCAGAGCTTTGGATTCTAGGGTTTCGCTGCTCCAAACAGGTCATCGTGGAATTTTTGCTATAACGTTTTTTCTGCGACGTTTCAGAAGCTAAAAAAAACCCATTTGAGTCGAAATTTCATTGAACCTCGGGTCCTAATGTAAAATCTTATCTCGCTATATTTTCAGAGATATGATCTGAGGAATTTAGGGTTTTTGCAAGCTCTAGAATTCCATCTCAAAGTGGTCACGTGGAATTTTTGCTCTAATTTTTTTCTACAAAGTTTTAGATTCTGAAATTAAAACCCATTTGAGCCAAAACCTTGGTGAATCTCGGGCCCAAATTTCAGATCTTGTTTCACTATATTTTTAGAGATATGGTCTGAGACATTTAGGGTTCTTGCAGGCTCCCTAATTACACCCCAAACATGTGACCTTGGGAAAATTGTCATAACTCTCTCTCTCTCTAAGCATCTGATTCAAATTTCATAAAAAGTGACAGAAAGGAGACAAATTGTAGTTTGTTGGGTATCATTTTCAGAACCTAAGGTCGAAACAGTGACACGTGGCACATCGTAGAAGTTCGCTCTACTGAACCAGTCTATAATTAGGTCATCACGGGAGATTGGACATAACTCTTCCTTCAGGAATCCAATTGAAATAAAACTTATGGGGTTAGAGAGAGGACTCAGAGGCATATCACAGACCGAAATTTCAGAACTTAAAGATCTGAAATTACAGAGTTACAGTCGTTTCAAGATCGAGCTCCTAAAAACAAGAAAAAGTGGTATGAGGAAGTTTGATGGCAAGGATCTGGTAAATTGGATACTATAGATGGAGCAATATTTTGATTTACATGAGGTGAAACTATTACAAAAGGTACGTATTTCATCTTTATATTTAGAACCGAATCAATTTTTATGGTATAAAGGGATTTGTTCTCGTAAACCACTTGTCACTTGGTCAATTTTCATGGAGGAAATGATAGCACATTATGAAGATACAAAGAGAAACACCTTCTTTAGCCAATTGATAAATCTCAAACAAAAGGGTTCAAGAAGAGCCACATGAGACTTCCAAAACTGAATTAGGTATGATATTCAGGAAGCAGGGATTATGTCTTATAGGGATTTAAAGATAAAATTCAACAGAGTTTGTCTTTGGAACCTGATTCCATTGGAGATGCATTTAGATTGGAAAGAAAAATTGAAAGCAAAATTTGGCACAGAAAATCCTACCACCCACAAATAAAGAGAAAGTGTTGTTGCTCAGCCTTCCACACTTCAAGGGTTACACCATACAATTGGAAAGAAAAAAAGAGAAAAAGGCCTTGGTATAGTTGTGATAACAAATCACTAAAGGTCAGAAGTGTGCTGAGAAGAATTATTTTACATAGATGTGAAAGAAGGAAGAAAAGGACAAGAAACCTCAAAAAAGGGATATACCCAGCAACAATCCGGAAAGAAGAAATGAATCTGACATTCTTGTAAAGCATTGGCAAGAATTACCGCTCCTCAAACTCTCAAGATAGAAGGACATATCAAGAAGAAAAAGGTTCAATAAGTGAAAGATCACATCAAGCATCAAGAAATGAATTCGACCATATCTTGTAATACATTGGAAAGAATTACCACTCCTCAAACTCTTAAGATAGAAGGACATATCAAGAAGAAAAAGGTTCCAACAGTGAAATATCACATTGAGCATCAACAACAAGTTCTCCAACTTTTAAAGGATAGCCCCACTTTGGTGCAGAATCTAACAAAACATCAAGCATATCAACATTGTAGTGAAAGAAGTTTTGATGTAGGTGATTGGGTATTTTTACGGATACAACCATACAAACAAATGTCCCTCATGCAAGCTAAGAAGGATAATAAATTGGAGCTTCCTGCATCTTCCTGAGTGCCCCCAGTTTTCCATGTTTCATGCTTAAAGAAGTTTATAAGTGACAAGCTCCCAGTTCAAACAATATTGTTAGAACTTGATGAGGAAGGAAAAATCATATTGGAACTTGAAGCAGTCACAAAAACATGAACCCGACAACTACAAAATCGATCAATTTCAAAGTATCTCATCAAGTGGAAGAAGTTACCCACTGAAGATTCCACATGGGAGGACGATAATTTTATATAGAATAATCCAGAACTATTCAAGTGTTGAGGACAACACTTTTTGAAGGAGAGGGGCATGTTAGGTCCCTATCTACTAGTGTAACCCCTTATTGTTTTTAGTGCAACCCCCTTATTATATTGTTGTGCCCATGTAGTCCCCATATTGTTATTATTGTGCCCCATAGAAGTCCACTATTGTTATTATTGTGCCCTTACATTATTATTGTTATTCTATATTATGACCCCTTAGACTCCTATATATATAAAGGAGGTATTGCCATTTGTATAATCCAAGAATTGTTCTTGTGTAATGTAAAGGAGGTTGCCCCCTCGAAGAGGCTGATTTCTAAGTAGTTGATCTATCTTTTCTATATTTTTGTGAGTTGGTTTCATAACACTTTAAAGATAAGGTGAGCTAAAAAATCTTACATGTAGTACTTATTAAACATACAATGAAAATCTCATAAAGATTTGATGCAAGCAATAGGAAAATACCAATACCATTTTCTTGAATCTCCTTACACAGAGATCATGGTCGTCTTCATTAGAACATCTTCATGAGAGATACAAAATTGATGCATGCATGAACAAAAATCATTCATGTGCTAAGTAGGATTGTCATCATTTTCTCTAAATCTAGGAAGGATGTCGTCATATTTAGCTCTATCTAGCACTGGATTTGGAAAACCAGGTACATTTGAGAAATCAAGAGGAGCATACCTTGTAGCTACCAATTAAGAAAATGGGCTCACCATTAGAGCACAATGATATCACACTAGAGTCATTAGGTGAATAACTAAACAACCTATGTATGATTCTTGTTCACCTTCAAGAATTAGATATTGTATCTGTAAAACCCCATATTTATTACAACTCCATTCCATGGAAATGGTGCTAATTTGATGTTGGTCCTCAATATGTTCCTGACTATTTAGAAACTATGCCAAGGCATTTGCAAACCTACTTTTGGTCCAATATGTACCTTGGAATAAAGAGGGATCCCTCAGTGAACTATCTACCCATTGTCACCACAACATAAGCTCACATTATTAAGCTCGGGGTGGTGCCAAAGCTAAAGTCATAAAACATGATAGTTGAAGATAATATGATGTCATACTGGGATAAAAACACTGCAATTTTCTCAGAACATATTCCTTTTCATTGGGCACCAAGTCTCATCTAGCAAAGCAAAAAATATGATAATGGTAGGTGGAAAAAAAAAAGAGAAAAGCATTGAATCTTGATCTTAAAAATGAGTAAGGAAGTCAATGTAAACCTAAGATGAGGAAAAGTGAATTGTTGGTCATTCATAAGTGAATCCAACAAATGCAAGGCTAAAGTTAAGTACGACTTATGATTTCAACCAAAAAAACACTTATAAAAATAATTTGCAAGTATATGTTGAAAATACATATATAATAGTGGAAGTAATACCAAGTTGTTGCCTTCAAAATATCTAAACTTTATTGCAAATTACCATGATAAAATGGGAAAACAAATGAGAATTAAAAAAGATTAACATAGGAAAAATGAAGAAAATAAGGCTTTACCTAAACAAGAAGTGAATCAATGGATAATTCCTTTGATCAATTTTTTTTACAAACACTGGACCATCGTGCTCAATACAGAAAACACATAGTCCTCCTTCATGCCGAAATTATTTCCCCCAGTCTCCAAGAACATGACTTAGGACCAATCCAAAATATTGTAAGTTGTCCTATATACGATACTAAAATTGGAATCAACATCACTACTGGCACTCGATGAAACTCTGTAAATCGACTCTGATAAATTAGAAAAAGTATTAAAACATAATCCCTCTCCAAGTGAATCTACCACATTATAATTTGTTAATGTTTCAATGGATGCCAACCTGTAAAGACTTCATAAACTTGTGATTCAGAAGAAGCAAAATGAATCACACCCATGTGAGAAATTGATAAATTTAAAAATATTTAGTTAGGAGAATAAAGAAGATAAACAATAATGTATATGTGTAAACATATAAAAGGTATCCTTCAAGTTAGTCGTTGAGTGAGAGAAGGTATCTCACAAACTATTACAAAGATAGCTATTCTAAATAACCTCGATATCGGTGACTTAAGTCCTCAAATACCAGATTAAGTTGGAATAATAGTGCAAGGTAGAGATACTAGTGAACTAGAACTATATCTTTAAATAATGATTCTTTCAATGACAACTTTTATCCCATAATTACTTCCTAGGCATGGTCTATATTGGAATGAGGAATTTTTATTTTTAAATAATTGAGTGGACAAGATTTGATTTTAAGAGAACATTCTTAGCCTAATACAACGGATGATAAGATTTTAAGAGAACGTTTTTAGTCTAATACACCGGATGATAAGAACAATATTTAAATATTTTTTCAGTTTCAAATATAAGAATAGTCTATTAAAATTTAAATATGATTTATTTATCCACCTATTAATCTTAGAATATAATCATTTCATTTCAAACAATAAAATCTAATCGTTTAATTTCCTTAACATGTTGTTGATTGGAAGCCTCTATGGTTAACCATGGTTTACATTTTCTATGCACTGAAGATTGTTTTCTTGTCATTATCATTGATCTTAACCATGCTGATCATTGTACTTTATTAATGGTAGGTTCTAGCCAATAGTTGTCTTATATTACTAGTCTTTTGTTAAACTATCGTATGTATTATTTTTTTGAATCTTTAATTTACCATGTGTTTAATGTTTACGTTTAGGTTAATGAGAGACTCTATGCATGCTATTGTTTTAGAAGTAGAAAGTTAAAGTGTGATGGGTGTAGTGAATAGTTAATTTGACATTTTCGTTTTAATTTCTCTATTGTGATCATTTAATTTCTCTATTGTGATCATTTATACCATCAAATTTAGAAGAAATATAGGAATTATCTTTTTAGTAGAAATTGATTTACAAGTAGCCCATTCTTGCTCTCTTTCAACTTATATACATTTTTTGTGTTAATATTTCTTAAAAGCAAATAGTTAAATTAAATTAAATTTAAACCAAACTATGTCATTATACATTTAAATTAATTAAACTAATATCTACAATATATATTAACCACATTTATTAATAAAAATTACTATGTGTTTTTTTTTTTTTGCTGAAGCAAGAGACGTTCCTTCTATAAAATTAATCCAAAAATAATGTACAAAGTTTACAACTGTCCACCAGGAATTATGGTCTCAGAACAAGAGTGTCAACCGCCTAGGGTATGGTCCCCCCACCCATTAGAAATAACCTACCAAATTTTATCCAAAAGAATGGCCAAAATTTTGAAATCCAAGCAAATACCCGCACCATTGCTAACCAAACCGGCCTCTTTAATCGCGACCGTCCAGTCTACTTTCTCCATCTGACGGCTGAGGAGAATACCGCTCCAAGAAGGCACACGGTACTTGACCCCCCGGCCCCACAAAACTACATGATCATTCCTGATCGTTGATCCAAACCTCGAAATCCAATGGATGATAGAGATATCGCGCTGCTTCATGGTACCAAACTTTAGTGTGCGATGAGGGCGATTAACCATCCCGGCCCCTCGCCACGTGTCTGACGCTATATGGGATTGCTCCCAAATCGCGAAAACCGCTTCCTGCTTGAGAGGGGAGCGATCAAACAAAAACCGCTCGGTGAGTGGTTTTGTCTCCCAAAGAGGAGAAAAAGGAGTAAAACGACTGCCGGAAAAGACTATTCCCGCCTGGGAACAATAACTTATCCCGACATGCCTTTTTAATCTCAACTCTCTGATCTGCTTACCATAACCAACGGCATTGGAGGAAATCGCAGAACCATTTTGCATGGTGTTAAACCCCCGAACCCACCAACATGCACAATCGTTCTCAACCGTCGATCCACCTTGATTAATCCAACGAACCAGGCACATATCGCACTGGTCAAGTGGACCGGACAATAATGTACAATGAGGGTGGTATTTGGATCCACCCCTTGGCCACGTGTCACTAGCTGAATGGAATTGCTCCCAAAACTATAAAATTGCTTCCCACTTAGGTCGCTTGCAATAAACCATCAACCGCTCCAAGAGCAGTATAGTGTCCATCACGTGAGAACTCAGGGTTTTATGCCTGCCGAAAAAACCCAGAATCTGGCCCCTCACACTAATCTGATGATGCCAATCCTCCCGCCAACACTTTGCTGACTTGGTTCTTTCGTGCATTATTCCTTTGGAGCATCTGTTTCTGAAAATGTCTGGGACGGAGAGGCCGACGGTGAACTGCCTTTCGCCGGGAACAAAATGAGAAAAATGCTGAAACAACAAAATAAGTTTAGTCATCTAGAATCAACCTCCATGTCTTTGAGTTGAACCACCCTCCAATCTTCCTTAGCTTGGGCGTGACAAAACACCTTTAATCTATCCTGAGTCATATCTTGTCATTCCATTTTGACCTTACCCTCAGTACAGAGAACTCCTTGATTAGCCAAAATATCTGCCAATTTATTGGCCAATCTTCACACATGATTAAAACGAACTGTGCGAAGGCATTGGAGATGAGTCTGAATCCTTTGAAAGACCTGGATCAGCCTCCAGTGTTTAGAGACTTTTTCAAGTGTTGTGCCACAACTGATTCTCTTGACTGAATTAATAGTTAGCTCAGAGTCAGCTTCAACAATAACATTTTGGCGATCATCCTGTTTCATAAAATCCAGACATTGTTCCATAGCAATGAACTCCACCATGTTGTTAGTGCCCCTTCATAAATGGCAGTGAAAGATGACAAGAATGTTGTCATTTCATCCCTTAACACCCCGCCAAAACCAGTGGACCCCGGGTTGCCTTTTGAAGCTCCATCAATATTGAATTTTAAAAAACCCTGTGGGGGAGGGTACCAAATATCTTGTTCCGTGTCCATCTTCGCAACCTTCCTTTGCAGGGTTTGAGGTATGTGTCCTTGCATACCCAACTGACAAAGAATCCTCAATTCAACAGCCGAGGGAGGGTTCTTAGGGGGGTTTCGTACAGAGGTGCCAACTGTTTCCCTGATCTGATTTAAGATCTGCTCCAAAAGTCGTTTTTTTTTGGGCGGGGGGGGGTTCATTCTTGAAGATCCTTTTGTTTCTTTCTTTCCGGACATTTCATATAATAAAGCCTGGAAAGAACCCAAGTAGTGTTTAGAAATTTGTAATTTGAAAAGTTACGTCTCCACTTGGTTAGGGTGTTGATAATACACTCTTGGTCTATGTCTGTCTGTTGGAAAATGGCAGCAAATGTATTCCACAACCAGGAGGTGAAATTGCACTTATTAAGAAGATGCTCCATAGTTTCCTCTTGATCACCACATAGAAGGCATCTGGAAGGCCCCATAACACCTCTCTTCCTGATGTTGTCCCAGGTTAAAATTTTCTTATGATAAACCAACCACATGAAAAGTTTGATCTTCATCTAGCCTTGATACCTTCAAAGATTCAACCAAATCCTGTTCGAAGCCTGGGAGTTTGGCTCAAGGAGTAAGCGTTTTGCCTCCTTAAGATTAAAGGAACCCTCATTGTTGTTTCCCCATCTAATTTGATCATGCCCACCTGTAACTAATATCCTCCTTTGCTCCACTAAATTCCTAAGCTTATTTGCCTTTTCTTTTAAAGGGCCGCCACCCCTATAATCGATGTACTTCCAGGTTCTCCATTTTCCTACACTATTGGTTTGATCCCAGAAATCGTTTACCCTGATTAATCCTTTAGTGTCTGTCTCATTCTTGAGTTCCATAAAGTCCTCTGTTAATAGTATAGGTTCCTGTTGCCATTTATCCTCCCAAAATAAGGCTAGATTTCCTTCTCTGATCTCCCAGAAGCTATTATTTTGTACTAGTTCTCTATTCTCCCAGGCCTTGTTCCAGATATGTGAGCCTTTTTTATTTCCGGACATTCTTATGTGATCACTATAATGCCAAGAGATGGCATACTTTCCTTTCCAAATACTAGCCCATTGTGCCTTTGGATCTTTGACCCATCGCCACCATAATTTTGCCCCTAAAACCTTGCTAAGAGTCTCAGGATCATCCAGTCCAAGTCTTCCATAGTTTTTAGGTTTGCAGATTTTATCCCATGTATAAATTTGAATAATATAACACTTATTCACAGAGATTATCATGATTATACACTATTTGCGGAATGCATGCATAATACATAACCTCCTCTACCATTGATCATCAATTTGCGGAATTAAAAAA